>WNNJ02001443.1:0-166438 GCA_012934845.2 Pomphorhynchus laevis | reverse complement strand
TATTATTCTAATACAAAGCATATTGTTTATTATCCATAAAAATTTATTATTCTAATACAAAGCACATTGTTTATTATAGGATAAAAATTTATTATTCTAATACAAAGCAAAATGTTTATTATCCATAAAAATTTATTATTCTAATACAAAGCATATTGTTTATTATCCATAAGAATTTATTATTCTAATACAAAGCATATTGTTTATTATCCATAAAAATTTATTATTCTAATACAAAGCATAATGTTTATTATCCATAAAAATTTATTATTCTAATACAAAGCATATTGTTTATTATACATAAAAATTTATTATTCTAATACAAAGCATATTGTTTATTATCCATAAAAATTTATTATTCTAATACAAAGCATATTGTTTATTATCCATAAAAATTTATTATTCTAATACAAAGCATATTGTTTATTATCCATAAAAATTTATTATTCTAATACAAAGCATATGGTTATTATCCATAAAAATTTATTATTCTAATACAAAGCATATTGTTTATTATCCATAAAAATTTATTATTCTAATACAAAGCATAATGTTTATTATCCATAAAAATTTATTATTCTAATACAAAGCATATTGTTTATTATCCATAAAAATTTATTATTCTAATACAAAGCATATTGTTTATTATCCATAAAAATTTATTATTCTAATACAAAGCATATTGTTTATTAAACATAAAAATTTATTATTCTAATACAAAGCATATTGTTTATTATCCATAAAAATTTATTATTCTAATACAAAGCATATTGTTTATTATCCATAAAAATTTATTATTCTAATACAAAGCAAAATGTTTATTATCCATAAAAATTTATTATTCTAATACAAAGCATATTGTTTATTATCCATAAAAATTTATTATTCTAATACAAAGCATATTGTTTATTATCCATAAAAATTTATTATTCTAATACAAAGCATATTGTTTATTATCCATAAAAATTTATTATTCTAATACAAAGCAAAATGTTTATTATCCATAAAAATTTATTATTCTAATACAAAGCATATTGTTTATTATACATAAAAATTTATTATTCTAATACAAAGCATATTGTTTATTATCCATAAAAATTTATTATTCTAATACAAAGCATATTGTTTATTATCCATAAAAATTTATTATTCTAATACAAAGCATATTGTTTATTATCCATAAAAATTTATTATTCTAATACAAAGCAAAATGTTTATTATCCATAAAAATTTATTATTCTAATACAAAGCATATTGTTTATTATCCAAAAAAATTTATTATTCTAATACAAAGCATATTGTTTATTATCCATAAAAATTTATTATTCTAATACAAAGCATATTGTTTATTATCCATAAAAATTTATTATTCTAATACAAAGCAAAATGTTTATTATCCATAAAAATTTATTATTCTAATACAAAGCATATTGTTTATTATCCATAAAAATTTATTATTCTAATACAAAGCATATTGTTTATTATCCATAAAAATTTATTATTCTAATACAAAGCAAAATGTTTATTATCCATAAAAATTTATTATTCTAATACAAAGCATATTGTTTATTATCCATAAAAATTTATTATTCTATTACAAAGCAAAATGTTTATTATCCATAAAAATTTATTATTCTAATACAAAGCATATTGTTTATTATCCATAAAAATTTATTATTCTTATACAAAGCATATTGTTTATTATCAATAAAAATTTATTATTCTAATACAAAGCATATTGTTTATTATCCATAAAAATTTATTATTCTAATACAAAGCATATTGTTTATTATCCATAAAAATTTATTATTCTAATACAAAGCATATTGATTATTATCCATAAAAATTTATTATTCTAATACAAAGCAAATTGTTTATTATCAATAAAAATTTATTATTCTTATACAAAGCATATTGTTTATTATCCATAAAAATTTATTATTCTATTACAAAGCAAAATGTTTATTATCCATAAAAATTTATTATTCTAATACAAAGCATATTGTTTATTATCCATAAAAATTTATTATTCTAATACAAAGCATATTGTTTATTATCCAAAAAAATTTATTATTCTAATACAAAGCATATTGTTTATTATCCATAAAAATTTATTATTCTAATACAAAGCATATTGTTTATTATCCATAAAAATTTATTATTCTAATACAAAGCATATTGATAATTATCCATAAAAATTTATTATTCTAATACAAAGCATATTATTTATTATCCATAAAAAATTATTATTCTAATACAAAGCATATTGTTTATTAACCATAAAAATTTATTATTCTATTACAAAGCAAAATGTTTATTATCCATAAAATTTATTATTCTAATACAAAGCATATTGTTTATTATCCATAAAAATTTATTATTCTAATACAAAGCATATTGTTTATTATCCATAAAAATTTATTATTCTATTACAAAGCAAAATGTTTATTATCCACAAAAATTTATTATTCTAATACAAAGCATATTGTTTATTATCCATAAAAATTTATTATTCTTATACAAAGCATATTGTTTATTTAAGGATAAAAATTTTTTATTCTAATACAAAGCATATTGATTATTATCCATAAAAATTTATTATTCTAATACAAAGCATATTGTTTATTATCCATAAATTTGTTTTATTCTAATACAAAGCATATTGTATATTATCCATAAAAATTTATTATTCTATTACAAAGCAAAATGTTTATTATTTATAAAAATTTATTATTCTAATACAAAGCATATTGTTTATTATCCATAAAAATTTATTATTCTAATACAAAGCATATTGTTTATTATAGGATAAAAATTTATTATTCTAATACAAAGCATATTGTTTATTATCCATAAAAATTTATTATTCTAATACAAAGCATATTGTTTATTATCCATGAAAATTTATTATTCTAATACAAAGCAAAATGTTTATTATCCATAAAAATTTATTATTCTAATACAAAGCATATTGTTTATTATACATAAAAATTTATTATTCTAATACAAAGCATATTGTTTATTATAGGATAAAAATTTATTATTCTAATACAAAGCATATTGTTTATTATCCATAAAAATTTATTATTCTAATACAAAGCACATTGTTTATTATAGGATAAAAATTTATTATTCTAATACAAAGCATATTGTTTATTATCCATAAAAATTTATTATTCTAATACAATGCATATTGTTTATTATCCATAATTTTTTTTATTCTAATACAAAGCATATTGTTTATTATCCATGAAAATTTATTATTCTAATACAAAGCATATTGTTTATTATCCATAAAAATTTATTATTCTAATACAAAGCATATTGTTTATTATCCATAAAAATTTATTATTCTAATACAAAGCAAAATGTTTATTATCCATAAAAATTTATTATTCTAATACAAAGCATATTGTTTATTATACATAAAAATTTATTATTCCAATACAAAGAATATTGTTTATTATCCATAAAAATTTATTATTCTAATACAAAGCATATTGTTTATTATCCATAAAAATTTATTATTCTAATACAAAGCATAATGTTTATTATCCATAAAAATTTATTATTCTAATACAAAGCATATTGTTTATTATCCATAAAAATTTATTATTCTAATACAAAGAATATTGTTTATTATCCATAAAAATTTATTATTCTAATACAAAGCATATTGTTTATTATCCATAAAAATTTATTATTCTATTACAAAGCAAAATGTTTATTATCCATAAAAATTTATTATTCTAATACAAAGCATATTGTTTATTATCCATAAAAATTTATTATTCTTATACAAAGCATATTGATCATTATCCATAAGAATTTATTATTCTAATACAAATCAAAATGTTTATTATCCATAAAAATTTATTATTCTATTACAAAGCAAAATGTTTATTATCCATAAAAATTTATTATTCTAATACAAAGCATATTGTTTATTATCCATAAAAATTTATTATTCTATTACAAAGCAAAATGTTTATTATCCATAAAAATTTATTATTCTAATACAAAGCATATTGTTTATTATTCATAAAAGTTTATTATTCTAATACAAAGCATATTGATCATTATCCATAAGAATTTATTATTCTAATACAAAGCAAAATGTTTATTATCCATAAAAATTTATTATTCTAATACAAAGCATATTGTTTATTATACATAAAAATTTATTATTCCAATACAAAGAATATTGTTTATTATCCATAAAAATTTATTATTCTAATACAAAGCATATTGTTTATTATCCATAAAAATTTATTATTCTATTACAAAGCAAAATGTTTATTATCCATAAAAATTTATTATTCCAATACAAAGAATATTGTTTATTATCCATAAAAATTTATTATTCTAATACAAAGCATATTGTTTATTATACATAAAAATTTATTATTCCAATTCAAAGAATATTGTTTATTATCCATAAAAATTTATTATTCTAATACAAAGCATATTGTTTATTATACATAAAAATTTATTATTCCAATACAAAGAATATTGTTTATTATCCATAAAAATTTATTATTCTAATACAAAGCATATTGTTTATTATCAATAAAAATTTATTATTCTAATACAAAGCATATTGTTTATTATCCATAAAAATTTATTATTCTAATACAAGGCATATTGATTATTATCCATAAGAATTTGTTATTCTAAAACAAAGCAAATTGTTTTTTATCAACAAAAATTTATTATTCTTATACAAAGCATATTGTTTATTATCCATAAAAATTTATTATTCTAATTCAAAGCATATTGTTTATTATCAATAAAAATTTATTATTCTTATACAAAGCATATTGTTTATTATCCATAAAAATTTATTATTCTAATACAAAGCAAAATGTTTATTATCCATAAAAATTTATTATTCGAATACAAAGCAAAATGTTTATTATCCATAAAAATTTATTATTCTAATACAAAGCAAATTGTTTATTATCAATAAAAATTTATTATTCTTATACAAAGCATATTGTTTATTATCCATAAAAATTTATTATTCCAATACAAAGCAAAATGTTTATTATCCATAAAAATTTATTATTCTAATACAAAGCATATTGTTTATTATCCATCAAAATTTATTATTCTAATACAAAGCATATTGTTTATTAAACACAAAAATTTATTATTCTAATACAAGGCATATTGATTATTATCCATAAGAATTTGTTATTCTAAAACAAAGCAAATTGTTTTTTATCAACAAAAATTTATTATTCTTATACAAAGCATATTGTTTATTATCCATAAAAATTTATTAGTCTAATACAAAGCATATTGTTTATTATTCATAAAAATTTGTTATTCTAAAACAAAGCATATTGTTTTTTATCCATAAAAATTTATTATTCTAATACAAAGCATATTGTTTGTTATCCATAAAAATTTATTATTCTTATACAAAGCATATTGTTTGTTATCCATAAAAATTTATTATTCTAATACAAAGCATAATGTTTATTATCTATAAAAATTTATTATTCAAATACAAAGCATATTGTTTATTATCAATAAAAATTTATTATTCTAATACAAAGCATATTGTTTATTATCAATAAAAATTTATTATTCTTATACAAAGCATATTGTTTATTATCCATAAAAATTTATTATTCCAATACAAAGCAAAATGTTTATTATCCATCAAAATTTATTATTCTAATACAAAGCATATTGTTTATTAAACACAAAAATTTATTATTCTAATACAAAGCATATTGTTTATTATCCATAAAAATTTATTATTCTAATACAAAGAATATTGTTTATTATCCATAAAAATTTATTATTCTAATACAAAGCATATTGTTTATTATCAATAAAAATTTATTATTCTAATACAAAGCATATTGTTTATTATCCATAAAAATTTATTATTCTAATACAAAGAATATTGTTTATTATCCATAAAAATTTATTATTCTAATACAAAGCATATTGTTTATTATCAATAAAAATTTATTATTCTAATACAAAGCATATTGTTTATTATCAATAAAAATTTATTATTCTAATACAAAGCATATTGTTTATTATCAATAAAAATTTATTATTCTTATACAAAGCATATTGTTTATTATCCATAAAAATTTATTATTCCAATACAAAGCAAAATGTTTATTATCCACCAAAATTTATTATTCTAATACAAAGCATATTGTTTATTAAACACAAAAATTTATTATTCTAATACAAAGCATATTGTTTATTATCCATAAAAATTTATTATTCTAATACAAAGCATAATGTTTATTATCCAAAAATTTATTATTCTAATACAAAGCATATTGTTTATTATCAATAAAAATTTATTATTCTAATACAAAGCATATTGTTTATTATCCATAAAAATTTATTATTCTAATACAAAGAATATTGTTTATTATCCATAAAAATTTATTATTCTAATACAAAGCATATTGTTTATTATCCATAAAAATTTATTATTCTAATACAAAGCATATTGTTTATTATCCATAAAAATTTATTATTCTAATACAAAGCATATTGTTTATTATCCATAAAAATTTATTATTCTAATACAAAGCATATTGTTTATTATCAATAAAAATTTATTATTCTAATACAAAGCATATTGTTTATTATCAATAAAAATTTATTATTCTTATACAAAGCATATTGTTTATTATCCATAAAAATTTATTATTCCAATACAAAGCAAAATGTTTATTATCCATCAAAATTTATTATTCTAATACAAAGCATATTGTTTATTAAACACAAAAATTTATTATTCTAATACAAAGCATATTGTTTATTATCCATAAAAATTTATTATTCTAATACAAAGCATAATGTTTATTATCCATAAAAATTTATTATTCTAATACAAAGCATATTGTTTATTATCAATAAAAATTTATTATTCTAATACAAAGCATATTGTTTATTATCAATAAAAATTTATTATTCTTATACAAAGCATATTGTTTATTATCCATAAAAATTTATTATTCCAATACAAAGCAAAATGTTTATTATCCATCAAAATTTATTATTCTAATACAAAGCATATTGTTTATTAAACACAAAAATTTATTATTCTAATACAAAGCATATTGTTTATTATCCATAAAAATTTATTATTCTAATACAAAGCATATTGTTTATTATCCATAAAAATTTATTATTCCAATACAAAGCAAAATGTTTATTATCCATCAAAATTTATTATTCTAATACAAAGCATATTGTTTATTAAACACAAAAATTTATTATTCTAATACAAAGCATATTGTTTATTATCCATAAAAATTTATTATTCTAATACAAAGCATATTGTTTATTATCCATACAAAATTTATTATTCTAATACAAAGCATATTGTTTATTATCCATAAAAATTTATTATTCCAATACAAAGCAAAATGTTTATTATCCATCAAAATTTATTATTCTAATACCAAGCATATCGTTGATTATTCATAAAAATTTATTATTCTAATACAAAGCATATTGTTTATTATCAATCCGTAAAAAAATTTAACTCAATAGTTTAAATATATGTTTAATAATATTTTGTTGATTTAAACTTCTATATTATAAAAAATAGAAAAAAAAATATTTCGTCTACCTTGCCTGATATAAGCAAAAAAATAAGACACCTTTCAGACACAGTTTAATATATCTCTGAAAACTAGAGTGTTACAATTTTCTTGTGTTATTTTTTATATATGTTTACTCTCTAAGAAAAAAAGAAGAATCGTTCGGGGAGAATCGACAGTTAAGGACCAAAGAATAAGAACAAGTCAACATACGGTGTTTGAAAATGTGATGTATTTAATTTATAATAAAATACATTAATCTAATTTATAATTAAATACATTACATTAAATACATTAAATACATTTATAATTAAACAAATCAAATCAGCTAACTGAGTCTACGTATTTGAAATAATTATGAACTAAACAAAACATAATAATGCTAAATTAAAATTTAATAATTAAATAATAAAAAAATTGCTTTTAGATTTATTATAATTTAAATCAAGTTGAAATAAAAAATTGAAATTTGAAATAAAAGCCATTTTTATGAATTGACTAATAAATAACGGACGCTGTATCAGAATAAGGATTAAAGTCATCAGGAGGAACTGCTATGCTATCAGGTTTCGGCCCCTAACTCCTCTACCCAACATAGCAGCGGGGCCAAATACATGCTAATGATGCATTTCCTCTGATAAAACTATCTAGTATCTTATTCTAATACAAAGTATATTATTTATTATCCATCCATAAAAATTTGCCACTTAAGAGTTTAAATTTATTTTTATATTATTGTGTTGATTTATATATTTTACTATTTTCTGCTTGATGTTATTTTTATAGTAACCTAGTTTAAAATATGTATCTATTAAATTATTTAAATGATTTTGAAGAAAGTTAATATCGTTACAAATTGTTGCAATTCTTAAAATTTCATTATTTAATGTATTATATTTTATATTATATGGTATGCATGAATGCTCATGCAAAAATATGTTTCTTGTAAATTTAAAAATGTCATCTTTACGATATAAATTAATAGTAATTTTAGTTAATGTTAATTAAATGTTCATATCTAGATATACCCCTTCTTTATCATCAATATTGGTTTTGTTAAAAATGAGGCTTTTTGGATAAATTTGTTCACTAATTGAATAAAAATTATTAGAATTAAATACACATATATCATCAATGTATCGAAACATATATTTCATATCTTTATAAAATTTGGATTTAGTTTTTTCATAGTTATAAACAAATTCATATTATATAAAGCTTAAAAACAAGTCAGCTGTAATTTTTTACTTGTCTAAATATAGATGTCCCTACCTTTAAATAATTTTGATTTATCGAAATATTTAAAGATTCTATTAATTCAATTTTATCCATATATTTATATTTACTTGATGGCTTAATTTTTGTTCAATATGCGTTATAGTTATTATAACATATATATGTATATCTTTTTCCGAATATAAGATTAATTAATTTTACTAACGCTTCTTTAATATCTACTCAATCTAGATTTGTAGAAAAGAGTACTAAAATCGAATGTATTTATATTTTGAAAATTTGTTCCTTTTGTCTGCTCTAAAATTTCTTTTGTAGAATTAATACTGAAATAGTGTTTTATACCAGTATTAATTTCGATTACCTTGCAATATTTTTTAAAGTGTGCTTTAATTACTTTAAGTATTTTATTCATATAGACAGAAAGTGGTTTTAATGTACATTTAAACGCACTACATATATACCTAGGTTTTATTGGATTTGTATGTAATATTGGATTCCAATATAATATAGTTATAGTTTTATTATCTGATTCAACCTTTATACCCTTTTTATCCATTATAGAACAGTGACTTGTAATAATTGTTTCAAAACTCAACTCACTACGTTCATATGTTGGATTTACATTTAAATCATTAGAATTAACCTCTTTCATTAGTATATTATAATAAAGCTTTTTGCATATGAAGACAAAGTTATTACTAGCTTTATCAATAGTTGTTATTATATAGTTATCCTTTAATTTAGTAAGTAATGTATACATATCTTTATTAATTTTATCTTTCCTTTTATAATTGTTTGTTATTTGCATTTTATTTTTAATTTTATCAAATATATAATTTATAATTAAACAATAATCAAAAATTATGATAATTAATCGCTAGATTCAATGATGCAAACTGAAATAATTATTAATATTCATTAATGAAGTCATTAAATAAGAATAAAATCATTTTTTTAATTTTTGGAAAAATGGCAGTCCTCGCTCAAACGTCGACCTTTGCAATCCCTCGTCAACGATTTCCAATTCTCTGTTGAAGACGGTCGGTGGGGGCTACAGGCGCGGCAACGATCGACTCCAGCATACATGCTGTATTACAACCCTCCATTGAAAAGCAACGCATAGACGCTGCATAAAGAATGGACATGTGCGCTGGTCCGCAATAATTTGACCGAGTCTCTATCCCAAATCTTCGAAGAACTTGCTGGCCGACGAACCAAATACTTCAAGTGACTCGATAGCCGACGGCACAAATGAGTATTAAGTATGGTAAATACAAAGTACTTGTGCGTTTTCAATTCCTCAGCGTCTACCGAGACACATCCTGCGTCATCGATGGCACGGGCAACATGACTCTTTGCCAGCGAGTTTTGGCATGTAAAGTCCAAAACCAAGATTTGTGACGGGTGTGACGACTATGTGTTCTAGGGCAATCCAATCTATGTATTCCGAAAAAGCAATTGGTGATCCACAGCTGCATACCTAAGCTGAGCAGATCGGAAGACCCAAATGCAAGGCGACCGCAATTGTCATGCTATTATCGTCCAGTCGAGTCACAAACGCGGTTATAGGTATTGCCTACAAAAATGATCATGAATATGAAGACAAAACTGACTTCAGCCGTGCTATGCTAACCATTGCATAGCACATTGCGCCACCTCATCCGTGGTTCGGTGCGCCTCCTCATCCAGGTTGGGGTGAATGCGTTACTCCACACTGGTTCGGAGCGCCTTTTCATCCGTGGCCCTCCCAACCCGGATTTCTTGAGTATATTTAGCAATTGTTAAGTCCACTGTTTCTGTAGTTGTGCTTCCGAAATCAAGCAGCGAAAACTAAAACTATAGCATATCCTCAATCGATACTGAAGCTTACAAAGTTAATAAACACGCACATAATCGTCAACTAATATATTCGGATTGCTTGACCAACATTTGTAGTTAAGAAAGTTGTAGGAATGGCTATGCAGATAACACTCAAAGCATAAGTTTAATATTAAACAGTTTTTATTGTAACAATCAGTAACATTGTAATTAGTAACAAAGTTGGTATGATAATAAATGTTTGTAAAATAACCGAAAATAAATTATATTTAAGTTTTCCTATATTGTCCGTTATAAGACTAAAGAATTAAATTGAAAAAAATACATCAATTGGTTCTCACAAATGGGACAAGAAGAGTAAATTTGGTTTTCAAGTTCAAATCAAATTAGTGTTGATCTCATCACGTTTTCGTGATGATGAGTGGATCGAATCGATCTGATCGCCATGAATGCATCTTATACTAGTGTAATCACTATACGATCTTCCGTTACTATTGCATCATATAATGCAATCACTATACGATCTTCCGTTACTGCACTATTTTTTAGACGTCACGATTTTAAGTATTTTAGAAGCTTTAGGTCCCCATCCACCAATGCAATTTGCATTGGTGGATGGGGACCTAAAGCTACCACCATTTTGCTCTTTCAACTTCTGACTCTAATTAGGAGATGCAATACCACACGGATACGATTAATACACTCAATAGAAAAAAGTTCATTGTTTAAAATGATATAGAGAACAAAAATATAAACAGATCTGAATGAAACATTTTATTATGTAAAAACTTTAAACATTTTAAGAATTTCAATAAAAAACACTTAACACAACTTCCGATATTGACGCAATACTTATTGAAAAAACTATGTTCAAATACCTTCAGAAACTTTTGATTTACGTTCGTCGTCCGGATATTTCATTCGTAATTCTTCATTTGCTATTTCGTCGTAAATTTTTGATAAGTAATTATAAGGCAGATCTCTGCTTTCGTTAATTCCTTTATTCAGATTAATGTACTGATCCTTAGTCATTTTATGCTTGATCTAACTGAGATGGAATAACATTTACTGTGTGAAACAAAAGCATTACAACAATCCAACAGTACCTGTGCGCTATGTAAATCCGTCGTTAACATAATAATCGAGTAAGCAAGAACATATGCAGTATCCGCACTGGAAAATATTTCTAAACTAGAAAAACGACATATATTTTGCTAAATAAATTATCTTTTCCAAAAAATATCAGAGTATTGACTAGAAAATTAAATATTTTATTATCAATTATAGTAAACTTGATCGTCTCTTTATTATATTTGAACACTTTACAAAAATTAAAGAAAAAAATCAAAAATTAAATTGAAAACTTAAATTGAAAAATTAATATATAAAATAAATATAAGATTTAATTATTTATACAATATATAAAAATTAAAAACGTTTGTTAAAAAAATCGCTTTTGAAATGATTATATATAAGAAATTATTATATTAAATTATTAAATTAGTTAAATAATAGTCTGATACACATCATTTGCCTGAAAGTCATTATTAAGTTATAATTACTTTTATAAAGAACAGTTTCATATTAATTTACAGCGTAATAGTAAATTGGTTTTGGTATGTAAAGTGTTAATATCGTAATAAGAAACAAAATCTAATTTAAAAATTGATTACAAACATTTGATTAGATCTATAATTCAATTTTGAGTTTAAACACCAAAATTCGTTAAGCCTGTTAGTGAACTACGTTTTTTAATACCCAATACAAATAAATTAAATCAGCTGAGTTTACGTATTTAATATAATTATAATTAAATAAAAATTATATTTTAAATAAAAGTTTAAATATAAAATGAGTAATTTTAAAATATAAAATTATATATAAAATCAATTTATAATAAAAATTAATAATTAATAATAATATTGGAAATCCATTATTAATTTAAATAATGGCTGATTCCTTCATTTTTATAAAGTCGTTTATAGTCGATTCCTTCATTTTTATTAATTATTTATAAATTTTTAAAAAAATTATAAATAATAAATAATTGTTAGAAAATTGTTTATAACTTATATAAAATTAAAATTTAAAATTAAAATTCAAAATAAAAATCAATTATTATGAATCGACTATTAAATAACAAACGATATATCAGAATAAGGATTAGTGATCATCAGGAGGAACTGCTATGCTATCAGGTTTGACCCCTATTCTACGACCCAACAACACAGCGGGGACAAACACGTGCTAACGATGTATATCCTCTGATTAAATTTGATTACCTAGTGTATATATTCTTTATAAATAATATACATTATTTATAATTTATCCATAACAATAAAAAGCTTAAGAATTTAAAATATCTATTTAATCCCTAGTTTAAAATATGTATCTATAAAATATGTATCTATTAAATTATTTAAATGATTTTGAAGAAATCTAATATCCTTACAAATTGTTGCAATTCTTAAAATTTCATTATTTAATGTATTATATTTTATATAATATGGTATGCATGAATGCTTCTTCAAAAATATGTTTGTTGTAAATTTAAATATGTCATCTTTACGATATAAATTAATAGTAGATTTTAGTTAATGTTAATTTAATGTTCATATCTAGATATACACCTTCTTTATCTTTCTGTTTGATTTTATTTTTATAGTAACCTAGTTTAAAATATGTATCTAGTATCTTATTCTAATACAAAGTATATTATTTATTATCCATCCATAAAAATTTGCCACTTAAGAGTTTAAATTTATTCTTAATATTATTGTGTTGATTTATATATTTTACTATTTTCTGCTTGATGTTATTTTTATAGTAACCTAGTTCAAAATATGTATCTATTAAATTATTTAAATGATTTTGAAGAAAGCCAATATCGTTACAAATTGTTGCAATATATATTTATAGTATAATAATAGTAAATATAATAAAAGTTTAATATATTATATTTTATATTATATGGTATGCATGAATGCTCTTGCAAAATCATGAGCTTAATATGTTTCGTGTAATAAAAATGGTTTTGTAAAGTAAACATGTTTAGTAACTTAATTTAAACTATGTATCTATTTAATTAATTAAATGATTTTAAAGAAAGCCAAATATATAACTTATATCAAGTCAACATGACGAATTGCTAGGTTATTAGGTTTCAGTCCAAATAGTAATGTCGTATCAAGAATACATAGTTTCAGTATTTCAAACATAAGTTATATATATGGGAAAAACAAAGTCCTCAAATCCTTAATATTATACATCATACGATGTATCATATTAAGGATTACAGGTAATCAGTAGGAACTGATATGTTATCAGGTTTCTGCCAGACAATATAGCATACCCAACATAGCAGTAGGTCAAAATACATGCTAGTGACATATTTACTGTTGTTTTCTTCAATTGAATTGAAAAATAAAAAGTTGAAATAAATGTCTGACATATTCAAAAAAGTTACAATTTACAAAATGTTCATAAATATATTCTGATGATGCGATCCTGTTATATGGTGAGATTTTTGTTTGTATTTGATTACTTTGATAAAACTCACGTCGATTAAATTTCCGGTGTATTAAAAAATACAGTTTTTAAATAATTAAATTGTCGGTAGAGACGAAAGTAAGATTAATTATTTAACCCAAATTATTAAATTATTCATAACTTTTAATTAAAGGTAAATAAACATTTCGGTATATGTTTTGATACTTTGAAAATTTAGTTAATATAATCGTAAGTATATTATATTATATTTAATATAAAATGAACGAAAATGGTAAGAAAATATTAAATTTATTTAAATTTTAAGGATTTAAAATCTAATGTAAAGTTGACGCTGAAGTGTGATTCATTTCGAGAATGTGTGCCTTGTTTAGAAAGCGTTTATTGTTTCTATTAATATTTGACAAACAAATAATATTATGATAATAAATAATATTATCATATAATATTATGAAATCACGATCAGTCTTCTTAAATATTATTGTGGCGATTAAATATTAATATTCATTTTATTTCGCATTAGGGAGAAAATTCAATTTCGTGACAAAATTTAGTGTTTCTATCAAGCCTTTAAAAAAAATCTCGAAAAATATTTAGAAATCTGCAAATATTTCAAGCATCTTACTACTGATTACATTCACAATAACGTGCTGCAAACTTTTCCATGAGTCGATCGATTTTTTGTGCCTCTCCAGGAAGCCTAAAGCCAGATAGAAATTTTCGAAGAGCGGCTATAAACGACATTTCACTTAAGTCTAATTGGTCCACATATGCAAACATAATTTCCTTATTTAATCTAAATATTTCAAAAAATCTCCAAAATTTACAAATTAATAATTAGATTACTTCTCGCCGAGACCCAGAAATTCGCCAACTACACGTTTGTTAAGCTTTTCCTCGTACATATGTAGAAAGCTGGCGACATCAGTGCATTCTGTCTTCAATATGTTTTGCTCTTGTAGAAACCGAAGACCAGTACTTGGTTTTTGATTAAATCTGTAAAATTAACACATTGCATGTAATCTAAAATAATTGATTGATACAATTCTATCCCGTATTCCACGATGTTTTTGTGATTCTTAATCAACTCAAAATTCATAGGATCCTGCATGAGCTCAGACATTTTGACTTCACTATATGAAGAAGAATGACTACTCTCACTATTAGATCGAGAACGTTTGTCGGAGCAATCATTCAACATATCTATTATTGAAAAAATGTGTGGATAAACAAATGGCATGTTAGAACATTTAAAAAACTTTATAAAATATTTTGTTTGAAAACGATAAAATAAAATTAAGCTGTTTAAACTGTCTTGATCAGACAACTCAGTCAATCATTTCAATACTATTAATGTCCCATAAAATGCAACGGAAACAATCTTGCAGAATTTATTACTTTACTTTATCACATTATGCGAATAAAATAAATAAGATTTATCTTTTAACTTATCATAAATTAATAAAATGAACAAATGAGTAAACTATTCCTTCATTTTTATCAAGTCGGATATTAAAATAAAAAGTGCAGGGTTGATTTACTTAAAAAAATATATTATATTAAATATATTTAATCTATTTAATATTTTTTATATTATAATAGCTCACCACAAATAATTGTTTGTAAAATAAACAACGAGGAGTTTTGATATTTGCGTATTTTAGCTTAACGGAATTCATACAAATCTTGAACAAAATAATAATAATTTAATAATCGAACATTTCCTTCACTGTTAGCAGTTTAGCTTAAAATTATAATAAACCAAAATTAATTGATTAATTAATTAATTAATTTATTAATCAAAATTAATATATAATTATAATATTAATTAATATTAATAATTTATAATTATAATATTAATTAATATTAATAATTTATAATTATTAATATTATAATTATTAATTAATTATTAATTATTAATAATTATTAATTATGGTTAATTAATTTATATTGAAAAGGCTGTCTGCAAGATACACCGCTACGTACCCAATATTACAGTCATTTGGTAATAGTTTTAAGATAATAAAGTCAATGATTTTAAGGAAGTTTTTAAGCAATAAATAGTCTTAACAACAATTTAAAGTAAGGAAGTTTTAAGCAATAAATAGTCTTAACAACAATTTAAGCTTAAGATGGATAACTTAACATGTGATTAAGACCACACAATGTTATTTATACGCTTCACAAGTTGTTTGTTTTTAGGGATTTCAATTGGTTCATTAATTGGGAGGAGGTACGGGTTCCGGGATGGGCACTTTGCTAATCGGCAAAATTCGAGAAGAATTTCCGGACAGAATCGTGACCACGTTTAGTGTGATGCCTTCGCCGAAGGTAAGGTTTGTTAAGTTTAAAATTTATAATTATCTGTTGATTACTAATAATTTTGAACTAATAATTTAAAAGTCAAATTAATAAGCAATTTTAATCACAAATGGATTAGTAATGTGAAGATATTTCAAATTTATAATTATGTACTTATTGTGAAGACGTATTGCAAACTGCAATTAATATGTTATTATAACCTGAAATAATCCACAAGCTGTAAACGTTTGTAGACTATGAATGCTCAGCTGTGCCAAATAACGATTGTAATTGATTTTAAAATTTTTGTTTCTGATTTAATATTTGTAATATTATTGTAATTATAATATAAATATTATATTGTAATATTTATAACATATTTTATAAAAACATATTTTTAATATTTAACAATTTAAAATTTAATCATGTTTGAGTGTTACAAATTTAGTTTTTCTCGAACTTATACTGAACTTTATATTCCACTTATTAAAAAATTGAACATTAAATAACCTTTAAAATTGTATTTTAAACAATTTAACATTGAATACCATTTAAAAATCTAAATTTTAAATTCAGATTTAATCTAGATTCTCGAAAAACTTATTTCTAAATAATTGAAATAAAATAATAAAATTGTTTGTAATATTATATTTTGCGTAATATTAGTTAATTTTACCCCTTTTCTTTATTTTTGAATTAGATTTTGTCGTGAAATCAAAATTCCTCAATGACCGAGCTGATTAATTTGTGGATGAAACATATAAAGAAATAAACTTGACAGAAGCATTTACGATTATGCAACAAATATACACAATTTTAATCACATAATCGTAAATTCTTTAAATCATATTTATAATTAAAAAAACATTAACGAATATATAGCCTGTGTAAACCGCAAGTCTAAAACACATTCTGAGTTAATTAAGTAAAATGCAAGAAAAATTTTAAAATTTTCTACTTATTTGTAGCTACAAAACTTGTTAAAATAAGCTGCTATATTTACCTATAGCCCAATCTTTCATCGAGTAGAGTATCGCAACCAAGCACTCAATGCCGATAATTCTGAATGAATATTCTTCCTCGGATGTTGCGCATCCAAGGTCAGCTATTGTTCTTCCTTGTGCGATCCGAGACAATTCGTGAACTAACTGTTCCAGCACATTGAAAGAGCGTAAATTACAATCGTAATTTATATAAATATCTAGTATTATCTGACGATCTAATAAATACACACAAATAATAAAATAATTATAATAATTTATTATTTACATAAAAAAAAACAATTAATTATTAATAAATGCATATGTAGGCCAACAGACATTTGTAAATGTCATAGTTTTATTAACCACACAGGATTGATGAAATAAAATAAGGTATGTATAGCAACATTTCAGCTAAAACTGTGGGTTTCTTCAATCAAAATTTTTACAAATCGATTAAAGTACAAAAATTAAAATTAAAATAACAACGGAGAATGACCACGAAAAAATGGTGAGACCCGAAACACAAAAATTCGTTAAATTACAGGGAAATATCCATCCATTGGATTTAAATGTTGGATCAAAAATATATTATCTTTTCAAAACACACATAATCAAAATTAATCGTATGGTTTAGAGTAAACCCATGATTTAATCAGCTAAAGGCACTTCGCGACTTCGTATTACATTATAATGCTTCTTTACATAAATGACCAGAGGTCTCTTATGTTTGCAAAATATATATGGCATTATAGTACTTGGCCTAATTTGATAACACAATAGTTACAAATAACACCATAATTTGTAACACCATAGTTACATTATACTCAGGGTTTCGTTTGAACAACGTCGCAATATTACCTTTGTTGGACAAATATACTACCGTGTCACTCACATTACATTTTAATAGATCGTCGACTAAGTGTCCAATTGGTTTGTCGATAATAAAAGTACAACGAAGCTAAAGTTTAGACTCTCTAATCTTTATATTGAGTTTAATTAAAGAAAAATTATATTTGTTGCACGATAGGCTTGTTTAATCGCCCAAGTCAGAATTTCAAGAATATGGGATCTGTTAATTATATTTCTTTCAGTTGTATATCAGGACATTTTATAGCAAATTCTACTAGATCGTAGTAGTAAATCTATAGCGAAGTAATTTTATAATTAAACAATATGCGGCTGGTCATAATGGAGGGTTCGAATGATATTGGTAAAGGGAATGTTTGGGTTACAATTTTCGAGCCGCGAGGATCGACAAGTCTAAGAAATAACCAAAAATAATTAACTTGAATTTTGATAAATCTGAATTTAATAACTTGAATGATTTATTATTAAGAAGAAACTCATATTAATCAGGTGTGGCAACTGCTTATTAAAACAGCATTGCTGAATATTATATTCAAAATATTTCATTGAAATTTACAATCCATTTAAAATCGAAATAAAAAAATTCAAACCTGAGCAAATGGCCATTAATGCACGCAGTACAATTAATTTATGTTGGAATGAGCTGTTAGGGCTGTCTAGTATAGGAAAAAGAATTTCTTTGAAAACTACCTAAAGAACGTAGATAATAAATCAAAGGAAAATAATTAAAATTAAAGCAAAATCAAAAGTAAAAAATTAATCTCAAATAAAATAATTTAGGATACAATCAACGACGAATGCAAAGAAACTGCATTCCTCATTTAAAAAAATGGAAAAATACATATTTTCCATTTAAATAGATTATCTAAAGAAAATCATTCAATTAGTCTTAAGTATTCAAATATTTTTATAAATCTATGGAGTTTTTTGATTGTGTAAAAATCATAATAACAAATAATTTTTATAATATCTAAAACAATAATTAAATAAATTGTGTTATTTAAATATTATATTTAAATATTTCAATATCAATATATTAAAATAAAAAAATATTTGCATAATAAATTTATATAAATAATAAATTGATTTAAAATAACGCAGCAATAATTTAAATTATTTTTACTACTCGGAAATTACCATTTGATAAAAATTAAATGCACACATCATATATAATATCTTCATATCTAATTGTTTTAATTTTAAGCTTTAATAAAATCAAAAAAAAACTTAAACATTTTTATATAATTTTTTAAAATCAAAATAATAACTTACTTCTATATGAAGCTTCAAGTATTGTTTAAAATTTGCTAACAATCCAATAAAAATAGCCATGGACAGTTCAAATATAGCAGGAATTTTGGAAACAGCATTGTTAGAAAGGGATATACAAAGTTGATTACGAATTACGGAAAGAAAAATCGGATTGGATTGCAGTTCTGGACCTGGATTTTGCAGAATTGCTAGTATCAATTGAAGAGAAAGCTGCTTTGATCGATATTCCAACGACGACACGATTCTACTAGACAATGATTTCAAAGTAATAACTTTAATTTTGCA
Organism: Pomphorhynchus laevis; assembly: GCA_012934845.2. Lineage (NCBI taxonomy): Eukaryota > Metazoa > Acanthocephala > Palaeacanthocephala > Echinorhynchida > Pomphorhynchidae > Pomphorhynchus > Pomphorhynchus laevis. The sequence goes on along the minus strand of WNNJ02001443.1, from coordinate 146,577 downwards.
AACAAATATTTTTGATAGTTGTTTGATAGAATCTTAAATAGGAGTTTACCTATCTTTTTCTAAGACGCTAATAATCGCGATAATGACATTTTAAAATTTACATAAAGTATTAATACGTAGCATTAAATATCGATGACAATACCGGTAATCGATATTGCAGTTGTTCGATTACAATACCGGTTGTTCGATTGCGATATATTGTGTTTGTTTATCTGCATCAAGAATAAAAGAGCATATTTGAAAATTAAAAGTATTTGAAAATACTTTTTAATTGAGTATTTGAAAATTAAAGAATCCGTACAAATTCAAATTACACAACTTGTATACTTAACAAAACATTTTAGTTTAAAATAATTGAAAACTCATAGTCGAAATTTTAATTAATAAATTGTCAAAACGATTGTAACGAAAGTAGTTAAGATCAAAGAGAAAACATACCACACATGATTTTTTAAGTGCACATCATTAAAAAATATTCTTTATATTTGTATTTATTACAAGACAGATTAATACAATAATATTTATTATTTTAAATACAAAAGCTCAAATTCTCAAATCAAAACATGAAGGAATTCACGCGTATTTTGTAAATCCAAGTGGGAAATTGCGTGTACAGTAGCCCAACACTTGACAATATTGTCGATAAATTCAAATGTTCACTTTAAAGGTAAATGTTAAAAAAACTTAAAAACTCTAACAAAGGAATTTTTAAAATAATTAACAAAACGTATCAAAAATTAATTTACGTAGACTATTGTATTCTTGATGCATATGAACAAACACAATATATCAAAATCGAACAGCCGGTACCGCGATATTTAGCATAATTGAATGCAATACTAATACGATTAATTCAGTAATGAGCTCGATCTATAAATTTATCCAGCAGCAATTAATGCGAATGCGAGTTCTTTGAGGAATCAAATAATCAGATAATTACGAAACAATTTTACGACACAGCCTATTCCATTTTTAATGTCAGAGCATTCTGGGCAACTGATTTCCTCACGAGACTAATATATTAATAGGTAAAATGCGTTTATTTAAAAATCAGGAAACAACAGAGTTAAAAAATCGTGCTATCAAACACAATTCGTAACTGTGTAAAAACAGTAACATTGAATTTTAAAAATTTGTTTTTTTAAAATCATGTATATTAAAGAAATTTATAATGTCTTGTTTGTAAAAATATGAAAACACAATTTTAGTATAAAATCCATATTAATAAAGAAGTAGGTATTACCTTTCTTCAGTAGAATTCAGAAAAAGCGGACGCTGTGATATTTTACATAGTGAGCTAATAACGTAAAATGCATCATGTTGCGAAAGAGTAGAATTTTCTAAATATACCAAAAATATTTTCGTCTTTGAAGAAATTAAAAAATATTGATAATTGCAGTAAACTTTTTATAAGTTAATAAAATAGCAATTAAACATTGACCAACTCAAAACAGGTAACTGCGGTTTATTAATCAAATTATTTAAGAATTAAATATGACGATAAAAAAATTAAACAAATTAAACATTAAATAATAAAGATAAATAATTAGAACTAATAAATAATTGAATACAAGATTTTATACAACATAAAATATAGATTAAAGCTCATTCGGAGAAGCTGCTATGCTATTAGGTTTCGGCTCCTATTCCTAGAGCCAACATAACAGAGGGCCGAATACATGCTAATAACGTATTTCCCCCAATGAAATTTGATTATCAAGTATCTTTTAATACAAAGTATATTATTTATTATCCATAAAAATTTTCCGCTTAAGAGTTTAAATTTATTCTTTATATTATTGTGTTGATTTATATATTTTACTATTTTCTGTTTGATGTTATTTTTATAGTAACCTAGTTTAAAATATGTATCTATTAAATTATTTAAATGATTTTGAAGAAAGCCAATATCATTACATATTGTTGCAATTCTTAAAATTTCATTATTTAATGTATTATATTTTATATTATATGGTATGCATGAATGCTCAATGCAAAAATATGTTTCTTGTAAATTTAAATATGTCATCTTTACGATATAAATTAATAGTAGTTTTAATTGATGTTAATTTAATGTTCATATCTAGATATACACCTTCTTTGTCAACAATATTGGTTTTGTTAAGAATAAGGCTTTCTGGATAAATTTGTTCGCTTATTGAATAAAAATTATCAGAGTTTAATTCATATATCATCAATATATCGAACAATATATTTCATATCTTCATGATTTAGATTGATTTTTTAAACAGTTATGAACTAATTCACATTCTATAAAGCTCAAAAATAGGTCAGCTCTAATTGGGCTACTATTACCACCCATTGAAACATCTTGTATTTTTAATCTTCGAACTTGAAGAATACAATTAAATGTTACTTAATAAAATTAAATAAAATAATTGGGCTACTATTACCTCCAATTGAAACACCTTTTACTTGTCTAAATATAGATGTCCTTACCTTTAAATATTTTTTGATTTATTAAAATATTTAAGGAGTCTAATAGTTCAATTTTATCCATATATTTATATTTACTTGATGGTTTAATTTTTGTTAGATAGGCGTTATAATTATTATAACATATATATGTATATCTTTTGCCGAATATAAGATGAATTAATTTTACTAACGCTTCTTTAATATCTACTAAATCTAGATTTGTATAAAGCGTACTAAAATCGTATGTATTTATATTTTGAAAATTTATTCCTTTTGTCTGTTCTAAAAATTCTTTTGTAGAATTAATACTGAAATAGTATTTATACCAGTATTAATTTCGATTACCTTGCAATATTTTTTAAAGTGTGCTTTAATTACTTTAAGTATTTTATTCATATAGACAGAAAGTGGTTTTAATGTACATTTAAACGCACTACATATGAACCTAGGTTTTATTGGATTTTTATGTAATTTTGGATTCCAATATAATATAGGTATAGTTTTATTATCTAATTCAACCTTTATACCCATTTTATCCATTGACAAGGGTATAATTATTATACCCTTTTTATCCATTGAAAATTATTTATATTTTGAAAATATAATCATTTATGTAAAATTGATATAATATTTGGAAAATTAGAAAATTTGGATATTATATATAATAATATTTTGAAAATTATAACATAATTTTGAAAACGTGAACTGATGTTGCCGACAGAAATAAAGTAAATATCCACGTGTGACCGAACAACAATTAACCGCAAAGCAAAAATATCTTTAAATGCATAAATAATACATTTAATGAATCAAAATAGATCAATTTAGTTATAAATAATAGTTTCACGCAAGCAGATATTCTACCTAAGAGTACATCAGAAAATCGTCTCAATTTTGAAGGAACTTGATCTTCGCTACCCTGATCCGCTGAAATCCGACTTACCATTTCTTCTAACAATTGAAAAATTTCATAATCATGTTCACCTAGGCATAAATAAATAGTAAAAATAACTTTTAAAATAAACTTAGTCTAAAATGACCTTGGAAAAATATGATATTACATAAATATAATGTTTATATAATATTATATTATATACTACATAAATATAAAAAAAATTTCTAGTACAAAATTCACATTGATTCATTCATTGATTGCCGTCTGCCAGTCCTCCTCTGCATCCAGTAGTGGGAGGGATCTGGCACTGATGAGTCATTGTGATGACGAAACGGCATTCGGCATTCTTTCGCGTCTGGCTCACATGTTTTACAAGAAAATCACGCGGAATGGTCTCACTCTCCTTAAATAAAAGTTAGCCGATATTAAAGAGACCTGCGCTGGCATTTGCCAGCGCTTTTGCTAATGATCTTTTTTGGTGAAGCTGTAGTGCTGATTTAGTACTCGATGATGTTACTAAAAAATTTCTAGTACATCATTCACATTGATTCATTCATTGATTGCCGTCTGCCAGTCCTCCTCTGCATCCAGTAGTGGGAGGGATCTGGCACTGATGAGTCATTGTGATGACGAAACGGCATTCGGCATTCTTTCGCGTCTGGCTCACATGTTTTACAAGAAAATCACGCGGAATGGTCTCACTCTCCTTAAATAAAAGTTAGCCGATATTAAAGAGACCTGCGCTGGCATTTGCCAGCGCTTTTGCTAATGATCTTTTTTGGTGAAGCTGTAGTGCTGATTTAGTACTCGATGATGTTACTAAAAATTTTCTAGTACATCATTCACATTGATTCATTCATTGATTGCCGTCTGCCAGTCCTCTTCTGCATCCAGTAGTGGGAGGGATCTGGCACTGATGAGTCATTGTGATGACGAAACGGCATTCGTCATTCTTTCGCGTCTGGCTTACATGTTTTACAAGAAATTCACGCGGAATGGTCTCACTCTCCTTAAATTCATAATGAAAGTTAGCCGATATTAAAGAAACCTGCGCTGGCATTTGCCAGTGCTTTTGCTAATGATCTTTTTTGGTGAAGCTGTAGTGCTGATTTAGTACTCGATGATGTTACTAAAAATTTTCTAGTACATCATTCACATTGATTCATTCATTGATTGCCGTCTGCCAGTCCTCCTCTGCATCCAGTAGTGGGAGGGATCTGGCACTGATGAGTCATTGTGATGACGAAACGGCATTCGTCATTCTTTCGCGTCTGGCGCTCTTGTTTTACAAGAAATTCACGCGGAATGGTCTCACTCTCCTTAATAATAGTTTCACTATAATATAATAATATAATTTCACTATAATAATAGTGAAAATAAAATTTTAGACACGAGTATTTATTACAAATTTCGATTAATATTATTAAGTGAAATAATAATTTATTTTATGTGGCAACTGTAGACGGAACCACTTACAAGTCGACCAATAAATAAAAATAAAAAAAGAAAGAAAATCAAATTCATTACTGTACATTGGCAAGTAATTTGTAAAGAATGCAATGTTAGATTAATAGTTAGCATGGCCGACACTGAATTTTTGTTTTAATGAGTAAGATATATACACCAGAGGGACAGATGTGAAATGAAAAAATATCAGGTCAGACTTTGTCGAGGGAGATGAATTGTTATATTATCTGTAAAAATAATCTATTTATTTATAACTAAATTATTCTATTTATCTGTTAAAATAATCTATTTATATATAAATAGAGCACATACTATGAATAGATAATTAATACTTATTCAGCGTATATAACTTATTTCATGTTGTATATCGAGATTTTAACACTCATTTAACGTATATTGAGATTTTTATGTCTTCTCGGCAATGCTCGGTGCGTCCTGAAAGTGATATCTTGAATTTGATCAAGTTTTTCTCCGATAAAGTAGTCTAGGTTTAATTAACCTTAAAAATGTGAATCTTTTTTGTTATTCTCGATAAAAATGAATGATCATATTTTAGGAGGGTTGACTGGATCTTTATTGCATGATGCCCAAAAGCAATCTGCTTATAGTATAAGGATTAAAAAGATGAGTTTTACAAGAACAAAATCGACGAGTAAAACAAATCAACAAAGGTGATAACAGCATAAGTTACAACTCAGTCAAACGGGCCTTCAACAAGCTTATTATCGAAGTCTATCTGCAGAATTGGTTATCATTAGAGCCACCAACAGTTTCAAGATGTTATTTCGTCTAAATATAGATTGAATCCTTAAAATCCATCAGTGGTTTGTCTTTATGGAAACACTTTTAACATTATACATTGTCTGGCGTGTCAAAAAATGAACTACTGTCTATAAGACATATAGTAAAAGACAGGATAGATAAAGATCTCATAAAAATATGTTGCTCAGTATCGATCGAATCATGTCTTCAAAAACTACTAAGTAAAATGATACTTGAGCACTCTACTACGCCATTAGATCAGTATGGAAGACTTGATATTGGATCCAATGGTTTGTTCGGGGATAAAACGACGCAAGCCTTAATGGTCGTGTATATTTTCAGTAATCTGGCTCTGTCTAATTCATATAATCTATTCTAATACATTCCAATATCACGAGAAGCGGAAAATAACTAAATAATAAAAAATTTTGAGCGATCTACGCTTTAACCGATTGTGCTCGCATCGAAGATTTGGTGATAGCATTAGGTGAGAGAATTAGCAAATTAAGAACAACTACTGGTTTTAAATTGGTTTTGTAAGAGTTGCAAGATCACATACAAAACTCCAGTAATTGAATTTAGAGTTACGTAAAGAATTTTATTACTGAATATTTTCGGATTCATTTAAGGGTAACCTTAAATGAATTACATTTTATGCTTAAATGAATTACTATTAATAAAAAATATATTAATATATTTCTAAATATTTTTTTAAATTATAACAAATATTAAATATTTATTTAATATCCTACATTAATATTATATTATTAAGAATATTAAAGCGCAAAATGTTTGTAGCTCTGCAATTATCACAAGTTAAAAGAAAATATAAGTTTTTATTAGTAAAGTAACATATGTTCCGATAATATTCTAAAATTATTATCAGAATTCAGTAATCCGCTTTTACTGATATCCTCATCATAAGGATATCAATATCTAGCATCATGTATCAAGTGTAAATTTTCTTAAATGAAAAAATCTATATTCGTGGAATCATTTTATATCAGGATGTCAGCACCACGAAAGAAATACAACAATGAGATTGTCGCAAATGACTAAGTCACCGTTTCGAGCTAATTGACTCTCATCAGTAGCTTGTATTCCTGATGAGAGTCAATTAGCTCGAAACGGTGACTGTGTCATTTGCTGACATCATGATATACATCTATAATCTAAAATGGATTGATATTCGATTACCAATCTAATTGAGTTGCCATTTTTTGATTTAAATCTAACCCACGTTACTTTTGTTATTTCACACAAAAAATATCATAAATTTAAATTTTATAAAAAATATTAAAATATAATTACTTTATAATTACTTAATAAAATAAAGTATCAAATGCTCAAATTTTAATCGTGTAAAAATATTAAAAAGTAATAGACAAATCCAGTTAATGTCTTTAACAACTAAATTGAGATTTGTGCAATTTTCGGTTAGTTTTGAGTATTTATAATCTAAGTTTTCATAGATTAATTTTGATAAAATACCTGCTACGAGTGAATAATTTTCCAGACGATTAGTTTGATCGATATCAAGTTGAGTCGTATGTGTAAGCATGCTTGCATGCTTACCCGATGAGGCCTAAAATATTGAAAATAGAAATGAAAAATGTATTGTTTGTTAAGCATTTTTTGTTAAGCATCAATGTTTGCATTGATTCTGACACACTTCGTTTGCTAAAATTATATTAGGAAACGCGCATATAAATTGAAAATACAATTTAAAAATTTCGAATTTTCAAATTGGTCAATTTGAAATTTTTATTTTAAAATGGTCAATTCCATACTAGTGTAATGTAGACTGTAATTAATATTATTTATTTAATCTACATTAATTAATTTATTTATAATTCAGCTATTTTGTAGTAGAACGGATATTTTTACAAAATTTGTATATTTTGTTGTCAAAATATACAATATATACAAAATATGAAGTTTATTTTTATGACACACCGACATTTTGTAATCAAAATGTCGGTGATTGCGACGTACATAATAACAAAGTATATTATATCATCTCTCTGTAAGGAGAGATGTATAAATGCATGCTTGTTGAAGCCACGGCATTATCTCCGATCTATTGATGATGTACTGATAGTGTGGAAACATTCAGATGATGAAATCAACGTATTTCTGAAGTATCTGGATAGCGTCGGGTCTCTAAAATTTGCTATAGAAGAATGCTCAGTAAAACGATGTCATTTATTCGAGTACAAATATTTGTAATTGATAACTCCTTACATACGCGGATCCTTCGGAAATCTAATTGGAAACCTGTGCACCTGCGCGCATCGAGTAAGCACCCAGCTTACATAAAGCGGAATATGATTGCAAATAAAGTGATGAGAGCAAAGAAGATTTGTTCTTGACACGTAGACTTTCTTAAAACATACGTACAATTACTAAAAGATGTGATGGTACAAGGATATAGCTTTACTCAAGTAGAAAATTCCGCTAAAAGATACTTAAACGTATCAAGAGAAGATATACTGAAATGCAAGCCAAGAGAAATCAGAACTGACATTAAAGTTATCGTATTTCAATAGCATTTAAAATTCAGACAGCTTAAAAGAGATATAAAATTAGTCATTACTGAGACCAAAAACATTTTTTAAACAGTTGATATTGATCCATTATTGATAAATAATTATTGGAGTTGGATCAAATGAAAGAAGAAATTATTTTTGATATTTCGCTAACTACTATTAGAATCTTCAGAAAATTACTCAAATTGCCCCGGACGACCAATTATCAGCAACGTAAATACACCTATCGAGCAATTATCAAAATACCTGTAATTTTCTGAAGATGCTTACAGTAGTTAGCGAAATATCAAAAATAATTTCTTCTTTCCTTTGATTCAGCTCCAATAATTATTTACCAAAAGCATATGTTTGGAATATTAGTCTAATCTAAAGAGATTTTTCAAAATGCCTTAAAAATTCGGTTCATAGTAAGATAAATGACAAACAGCCTGACGCCCGGAATGTCAACTCATTGTTGCAAATGTTGCAGTGATATGTATACAAGAGAATGTTTTTACAGGTCAACAACGAGATCAAAATACGCAGTAAAATGGTTTAATAACTGTAAAACAAGTGGACTTGTTCAAGTCCTGACCTGCAAAACATGTGGAGTATAATATGTCGATGAAACTAGTCTCGCAATGTGTGAAGAAACAATCTCCGACACTCTTAAAAACCTGGGAACATAAATAATGATAAGGCAGTAGAACATATATTAATAAATAAAACTCAGTTTCTCCATAACAGTTATCGAAAACTAGCTAAAGAATGATACTAAATGAAAAGAAAGAGAGCTGTTTTGGACTGCCCTTTCTTATAAATATTCACATATGTACAATATATTATTTTGTGAAGTGTTTTTGATAAAGGACAGCAGTCCGAAGAATGTAAAAATAAAAAGTGTAGATTATTCCTGTTTTCAATTGCTACAAATTTCATATTGCTACATGCAATATGTACACTAGCAAATCTTATATATTAAAGATAACATTAAACCGCACTCGAGATCCCATGTCGCTTAGGATCCATATTCAGAAATGTTCATTTATATCACGACAATTTTTTAAAATTGTCTTGAACTGGCCCTAAAAGCCGAAAGCTTTTCTGAATAAATTGCACTGCGTACACTTATGAGATTAAGAATAAAAAAATTTAAGAATTTATTTTTTATTCTCGATTTATTATATTTATAGTTTTACAGTTTTATAAACATGATATAAAATTATTTTCTTTATTATTGCAAGCTTTCAACACACAGGTCCTTTTCAGGCAAACGTAAAAACAAAAAATACTACTATTTATACCAGCGTCTACGAAAGAAATATAATATGTCATATTATCCTGTGACGTCAGTGTTTATTACAAAGAACAAAATTTTATGTAATATGATCAGTTATTGTTAATCGCTGCTTATCTGTTTCATAGCTTCACCTAATGATCGATATTACAGATTCTTTTCTGCTTTCTTAATTATTGTTTTATTTTGCAGTAAGTAACGTATAGCCTTAATGTGCTTATATTTAAGATTTGAAATGTATTTGTAATTTTAAGAATACAATCGAAAAATCACGATTATCTTTAAACATGCTTAAATAACCGTAGAAGTGATATAAAAAAGCAGTTGACAACAAGAGACGCAGTAGTCAATCACTGTATCACTAAATACGCAAATAACATCGATTGTTTCAAATACTGCATAATAGAAGGATATGTACATAATGACAACGAAAGAAAACGCAGAGAACATACGTGGATTGGATAGCTAATGACTCAGTCAAAACAGGAATAAATGCGGATCATAAGAATCACTGAAATGTTGATTAAGCCTCAGGGTTCAATTTTTATGAATTTAACTAGCAATTATAGTAATGTTAAATATTTTTGATGTTTCTCTATTTCAGATTAATTGACAAAGCCTAAAAAGGCGAAACGTTTTAAAAATAATTTGTATGCAGTCTTCGGTGTTTCTTCTTCTTTACATTAATAACATATATATGTATATATGGATATATATATGTATTATATATCATCATAAAATTAACGTTCAACTTTACATATTCTAGTGAACTACTGGTTGCATAATAAATGTCGATTTTAATATGTATTGGATTTAAATAACTAACGCAATCGCGGGATTAATTAGAAACTGTAAAATTAAAAATTATTATATTTTGAAACAATATAAAATAATTTGAAAACAAATTATAAACTAATTGTGAAAATCGCCAGCAATGATCAAGCAAATACCTCTTGTTCCATTTTGAAGAATACAACATTTATTATCTGTGTGAGTGTAGCACGGGCCGTTGTCTGGTTTATAAGGCTCCTACTGATAAGACAAATGTTAAAGCATGTTTTTATTGACAGCAAAAGAGATGATGCATGAACGTCAACTAGTTGCGATGTGAGAATAGTCAGCAACGCCTAATTAATAAAATTGAAAACACACGCAGAAAAACATAATTGAACGCACTTTAAGTATCTGTAACTGCACTCCTTCGTTAGTTTGCTCTCCTTTGAAGCAACTACATATCATTTTAATGATCCTGTCGATAAGGTGTTTTCCAGGCTCGAGTGGATCCTCACAATTCCCCAGCAAATGTCCATGAGCAATAAATTTCTTCAAAACGTAATTTAAATCGCGTAACGAAAAATATCGATCACTTATACAATATTAAAATTATACCTGTATACTATCTAAAGATAGTTGCACGAGTTTAACACTGCCAGTTTTACTGGCTAACTCAAATGGTTCAAAGTAACGATTGTAATCGATCTGTGCTATTAAATCTGGCAACGTATCTCGTTGACTAAAACAGTGCAAATTAAGAAAATTAAAAGTTTAAAATGGAAAACTACTTTGAAAGTAGTCAAAACAATATTAAATTGTTCAATGGCATCTTATCATAATACACACATTATATATCATATCATATATTATGATATATAGTATATATAATGTAGATCTTAGTTGCATAGAGATCTACATTATCTCATAAACCGAGTAAATTTTATAAATTATTTGATTTAATTGATTACAATTTCCCATTTTCTCATTCTTCGCGACTGGCCAACCAGTGGCGAAAGGACAGAAACATTGACCGTTATCAACGAAAAATTCTCGAAGATATATATATATATATATATATATATATATATATATATATATATATATATATATATATATATATATATATATATATATATATAATTTGTTACACCTGCTCTGAGACAACCAATGATTTACTTGTAAATAAATCACTAGGTTTTCATCATGAGGAGGCATAAACACCAGGAGGCATTCTATATATTTTCATCAGAACAAGAAATAGAACCGAATTATTTGAGTATACCCATTCTGACTTTTTTAAGACAATTTGTAGCACGAAACTACATAGACAGGCAAAATTGAGCAAGTCTAATTCGCCCGGACTTGTTGTTAGTTAGCTGAGTGATTTGCATCAAGACGCACACTGTCGACAGGTATTATTCGTCGTCGTGTATGAGCGAATCAGTTAAAGCTGTGTAATAAACCCATTCTCCTCTTGTGAAAACAACAATCCGCCTGTTGGGCTTGACATCGATACGAGGAATTCTTGAAGCTCAATGGTTTCGTTGATATTCACGTCCGTCACGTTGATCATAGCCTTCAGCTAGGCATCTAGCGTGTTCTTTCCCAGAGACTCTTTAGTCGTCATTGTGACATCGTCATGCCTATCAAAAAGTGAAAAAGCCTCATTGACCGCTGCCAACTGCTATTCGGACAGGGAGCCTGCCATGTGCCCGTTCACATGCTGCTTTGAGTAGATAGGACAGCCATGGGATCTCCTGCACAAATCAAAGTGAGCGCCGGCGATATCGTATTCGTTCGTGAGACCATCAAATTCGTATTAGGGAAAATCTCCGCTCGGACGTTTATTGTGATGTTGTTTCCGTTCATTAGAATCTGGTCTAAGTGGCCAACTCTTTGTCAGTCCCATTCTTATCGTAAACACGCGCATCCTCCAGAAAAATGTTCACAAAGCCAGATAAAGTAAGAGGCGGTACACCTGGTCGACTCGTGGAGGTAAAAAAAGATTTATTTAACGTGGCAAATGCGTGCAGGCGCACGCTAACATGACCAAAACAAAACAAAAATGAAATCATGTGTCGAGAAAGTGTGAACGGAGGAGGTGTTTGAATGTGATGAAGGAGGGAGCGCGGCGGACGTCGAGAGGGAGTTGATTCCAGGCGAGTGAGGCGGCGACGAGGAAGGATTAGAGACCATAGTTGTTGGAGTAATTAAGAACGTGGAGTAAGATGGTATGACGGAAACGCAGCGATAGCGAGGTGGGGCGAGTGTCGTCTAAGAAAAAAAGGTTGATGAAGAAAGGGAGCCGACCGCGATGAGACGAAAAGTTACGATAAGAAGGCGGAGTTTGATGCGGATGTGGATGGTGGGCCAGGAGAGTTAAGCAAAATATGTGGATGTGTGGTCGAAGCGACGGAGGCGAAAGAGCACTCGATCGGCAGAGTGCTCTAGTGGTAAGATGATGGATTTTGGAGAATTGGCGAAAAGGCTAAGGCAGTAATTGACTTTAGGGAAAAGAAGAGATGAAAGAAGAGACATACAAGAACGGAAGTCAATAAAGGAGCGGATACGGCGGATGCCACGGAGAATAAAGTTAGACGAGCGAACCTTGTGACGGACGAAGGGTTTAAGGGAAAGGTGATCATAAAAATGGAAGCCTAAGAAAGTGAGATTGTGGACTATGGGGATGATCAAGGAGGCAAAATATACAGTGGGAAGAGATATGTTTTGTTAACGGGTGAGGATTCACATTATTTTGGACTTTTCGGGGGTTAGAACGAGATGGAGATTGGAAAGACGTTTGTAGATAGAAGAAAGACAGTTGGAGGCAGAAATGCCGATATCGGGTATGTGATGTGCGGGTGCATGAGCATAGATGAGGATATCATCAGCGTATTGCATGACGTTAAAGGAAAAAGGTTTGATAACGAAGAGAGATCGCCAAGCAGAAGAGAGAAAAGCAGGGGACCTAGGACTGAACCTTGTGAGACCCCGCATAAGATAGGGATAGAAGGGGAGAATGATGAATTATAACAGACGCGAAAGGAACGGTCGGATAGATATGAGGCAAACCATGCTACGGAAGAAGAAAAGCCCTAATCATAATGAAGGCGATAAATGAGGAAAATCCGTAATCATAACGAAGGCGATAAAGGAGGACGGAGTGGTCGACAATGTCGAAGGCGGATGAGAGGTCGAGGGAGATGAGAACACTATATAGAGCCTTATCTCGAGAAATGAGTAAGTCGTTGTAAACTTTCATGCAGGTGATTTCTGTGGAGTGATTAGAGCAGAAAGCGGATTGGAAAGGAGGGTACAGATTGGATGACAAGAGATAAGCGTCGATCTGTATTAAGATGAGGCGTTCTAAGAGCTTAGAAAGAGTAGGGGTAGTGAAATAGAGTGATAACTAGAAGGAAGGGAGAGTTCGAGCGATTGTTTCTTAAGGAAAGAACGAACGATTGTGGATTTACAGTGTGAAGGGAAGATACGACTGCGGGTGGACGAGTTAAACGAGGTTGTGAGAAACCGGGATATCGATAAGCAAATGGATTTTAATATGTGAGAAGGCAGGGGATCGGCATGTGAGGTTTTGTTGGGCAAGAACATGAGGACAGATGATACTTCGGTAGGTGAGACAAGGAGAAGATGAAAGAGTTCCGGAAGGATGAGGCTATGCGAAGCAGAGTGGGATAGGATGGAGACCGGGGTGTAAGAGTGCAACGTGGATACTTTGCTCTGGAGAAATGGCGAATAATAATGGCCATTGTTGTTGCACGGCGTAGAGGAGCAAGCGAGGATTGAGTTCAAAGTATTCCATAGAGTCTTAGTGTTGAATGAAGTGATGATTTTATGCTGCCAAAAGGAGTTGCATTTGGTACGTAGTAGGTGGAGATGATACCGCCGATGAGCAAGATAGGTATCACGGAAAGACGGTGTGATCGAGCGGAAATCACGTCTGAGAGAGCGGTGATATACTCGAAAAGCATGACGAAGTCGACGCTTTGGAAGTATGCACTGGATGTAAAACCATGGGGAACGGTGTAAGCGACGGTGTGGGTGAGGCTTGAAGGGCAAAAGAATATCGAGAATGAATGTGAGTTAAGAGTCGAAAAGAAAGGCGAGATCGTGAGGAGAGGACTATGTCATTGTTGGATAGGATAGAGACGATTTGAGTAAGGCAGAGCGGAGAAGGGAGAGGTCAAGATTTCTCCAAGAGCGACGTAGTATTGTAGGTGTGTGAGGAGGGGTGTGGTTGTGAGCGAGATCAAGGGTGACGAGAAAGTGATCGGATATACCAGGATCTAAAATGGACAGTGAGGTGTAGGCAGCAAAATGATCGGGAACAGCAATGATGTCGAGCGCCCCACCAAGGATATGTGTGATTGCAGTGGAGATGGGTTTGTAGTTATAGTTGGATAGAATGTTGATGGACTGGATAGACTCGGTGAAGAGGGGCGGTCGAGGCGGATGTTGAAGTCGCCAAAAACGATTGAAGGGATTGAGTAAAAAGAACAGTGGGACAGAAGGTCAGCGAGTGCGGTAAAAAAGGGATGTAGGAGCTGATGAACCTGGACGGTATACAATCGCGAGATCTAGAGTGATCGGGTTAGAAGAACGACAAGTGAGCAGTTCAAAAGAGCAAGGACTGAAAGTGGAAGTGATTTTGCGAAGAGAGGCGGGGTGAAGGGCGAATGCGACAATGCCGCCATTATTAGGGAATTTAGGAGGGGATTTGCTAAGGGGGCTAGCGGATTCGACTAGTGAGCAACCGGCAGAGAGCAAACGGCGGATGGAGAGGTCGTCAGAATCGGAGTGCCAGGATTTGGTGAGGCAGAAGAGATCGATGGATTGCTTAATGAATAAGTTGAGGATGAGATCGGATTTATTGAGAATAGATCTAGTGTTGAGGAGGCCAAGGCGTAAACCGTGTGTAGTGGTGATAGGGGCTAGTGGAGACGACACAGAGGGGAGATGAAGCGCCATCGAATTTGGGGAGGGGTGCGGACAACTTGAAAATTTACGTCGATGTTTCGGATCGAGAGATATGTTTCGCCGTTTTCCTCGCGACGGCGTTTTCTGATGCGATCAGATGAGAGTTGAGCGATTTCGGAGGGGGTACGATCGGGGAAAATGCAAGTGGCTGAAGAGGACATGAATTTGAATCGTTGGAAGAGGACAGAAGACGCATGAGAGCAATGCTTGAAGACAACTTTTAGGAGAGGGGGTTGGGAAGGATTAGATTGAGAAGATCTATTTAGGCGGATGAATGCGACAGTAGAGATGTTGTTGAAAAAGGATAAGTTATCCGCAGGAACAAGAGACGAATGGATGGATCTGAATGCGGAAACATCGTGGTCGAGAAGTGCTTGTGGAGATAAAGAGGTGGAATGAGGGATATTAGTGACGATGACACAACGATCGCAAAAAGGAAAGCGTTTCCGTAAAGGAGGACGAGTAACGTGAGTTGGTGAGATCACGATTGGAGAGCTGGGAGTTGAGGATATCAAGGGAGTAGGTTTGACAGCGGAAGACAAAGAGCATTTGGGTAATTAAAGAGGGTGGTGAGCGATGTGAGGAAAGGTTATGAGTGGAAGGATTGTGGAGGTTGGTGGAGGTGATTTTGATTGAGGGATGTAGGTTATTGAGAAACGAGACAGAAGGGAAGATACGGGGGTGTCGGGAAGTGAAGACATGGGGTTAGAAGTGCATGTGATGACTGGATTAGTAGGTTGACAAAAGATATTATAAACGACTGGGGTGGTTTGAGTGGACACGTTGGAGGTTAATATGTTCTTATGGGAGAGGTCGCTATGAGTTTGTTAGCACAAAAGCCGCATATGAAGTCTTCTTTAGACTTACTGCTGTCGCATGCGATTGTAGTCCAGATGCTGCAGTCGTGGGTCGAGCATTGTACTTGTAGTAAAGCACAGTTGGTGTCGGTCGTAGCTATCTTCTTTTGTTCTCCCATCAACGTCCTTGTGTATTAAAACTGTTAAATTTGCTGGATTGATCTGAAACTGGATTGATCTGGAACTGGATTGATCTGGAACTGGATTGATCTGGAACTGGATTGATCTGGAACTGGATTAATCTAGAACTGGATTGATCTGGAACTGGATTGATCTGGAACTTGATCATTCTCCGCTGTACCGCGACGCTGATACTCTGCATAAGACAACAAAACGAGAGGCGCTCTTTGGTTGCGCGTTCGATCCTTTTGACAATTTGTTTGAGTAGCGTGGCTGCACCCTGGCCTATAGCGCCCAGCGTTTCAACAGCAACCAGTGCAAACGCATACTACCGTTCATTGGGACATCTGTATTTTCTGTGTTTGAGCTTATCTGAGTGTGATACCACAGCGCCGGCAGAAGCAACGGCATAAACGACATAGCAGGCAGCCAGCCAGTGTTGGGACAAGTGACGTCCCGTACAAGTACTCGGTCAAATTCTAATGAAAATAAAGTAGCTCCATCAGGCCGCTTGCTGTCTTCTCGGGTCAAACCTGCCGGCTTGAGGCGTGATAGGATGCCAGCGTCAGCTAAGGCGGTGCACAGCAGCTCATTCACGATCGAGTGACGATGAAAGCGCGATGAGTATTTGTTGCAGTCAAGAGCATGTGTACTATTCCTGTGAAATTCTTGTCCACATATGCACCGGTATGTTTTGTTACAGTAAACACGCAACCTCAGTGTCACACCTAAGGAAATTGATTGTTCATCCATGCGTGCGTCTGCATAAGCGATAGGCAGAGCCTCTAGAAATGTGCCCGAGTACTTAGAGGTAACAGCAATCAAACGTGCTAGCGACGCCAGGGTCGTTACTTGAAAAAACATACGCTGGAGACGTGCGTTGTAGAGGTCGATCATCAACTGTTTCTGATATTTTTTCCGTTATGACGAACGGTGAAATTTTAATTTGAAATTGTTATTTTTGATTTACTTATACCTTACCAATAAGGTCTTATCCAAATGCTTGTGCAAGAAGTTTACACTGTTTCACCAGATGCGTTTATAAACTATATCTTTATTCTTTATAAAAAAGTTACCAGTGATCAACACTGGTATTAGATTGATAAGAAACAAGCTAGAAAACATTCTTGGAAGGTAATGATTCCAGAATTATCGACGGTAATAAATCTGTACAATTAACTTCCGGAGAAATAGCATTTTGTCTCTAAGCTTAGTAGTTAGTAAATCTAACTACTTAGAGTTAATAACTACTTAGTAGTTGTGCTTAAACGTATATTGTCAGAAGATACAACATTAATATCAATTTGATTAAAAATTATCCAGAAAAAAATCGCTGTAACAGTAATACTAATTCTATCATTATCTTCTAAATCAACTAATTAACTAGCCAACCAAGCGCCACTAAAATACAGAATTTCGTTATTGATACAAAAATACATAAAATACATAAATACATCTACACTTTCAAACATTCAAATATTCAAAATAGAACAAATTATAACAAGAATACGTACTTAACAAAAATATAGATTATGTGATGGACGTTGTTCAAAAATACTATTAGCTGATATGAAAACAACGTAAATATCTCGTCAACTTCCTTTGACACATCTTATTTACATTTTCAAATTTTGTTAATTCATGATGTCGAGACGGAGGAGAGGTCGAGGGAGATGAGACACTATATAGAGCCTTGTCACGAGAAATGAGTAGGTCGTTGTAAACGTTCATGTATGCGATTTCTGTGGAGTGATTAGATCGGAACGCGGATGGGAAAGGAGGGTACTGATTGAATGAATATAAAAAAAAGATTTATTTTAACGTGGCAAATGCGTGCCAGCGCACGCTTACATGACCACAACAAAAACAAAACTGTGAATCAGGCGTCGAGAAGGTGTGAACGGAGGAGGTGTTTGAATGTGATAAAAGAGGGAGCGCGGCGGACGTCGAGAGGGAGTTGATTCCAGGCGAGTGAGGCGGCGACGAGGAAGGATCGGAGACCGTAGTTGTTGGAGTAATTAGGAACGTGGAGTAAGAGGGTATGACAGGAACAAAGCGATAGCGAGGTGGGGCGAGTATCGTCTAAGAAAGGAAGGTTGATGAACGATGGGGAGCCGACAGCGATGAGACGAAAAGTAATGAGAAGAAGGCGGAGTTTGATGCGGATGTGGATGGTGGGCCAGGAGAGTTGGGCAAAATATGTGGATGTGTGGTCGAAGCGACGGAGGCGAAAGAGCACTCGAACGGCGGTGTTGATTATTCGTTGTAGGGGTAGGATGATGGATTTTGGAGAATTGGCAAAAAGGCTAAGGCAGTAATTGATTTTAGGGAAAAGAAGCGATGAAAGAAGAGACATACAAGAACGGAAGTCGATAAGGGGGCGGATACGGCGGATGTCACGAAGAATTAAGTTAGACGAGCGGACCTTGTCACGGACGAAGGGTTTAAGGGAAAGGTGATCATCGAAATGGAAGCCTAAGAAAGTGAGATTGTGGACTACAGGGATGATCGATGAGGCAAAAGATACAATGGGAGGAGATATGCTTGGTTTACGGGGAAGGATCCACATTATTTTGGACTTTTCGGCGTTTAGAACGAGATGGAGATTGGAGAGACGCTTGTAGATAGAAGAGAGACAGTTGGAGGCAGAAATGGCGATATCGTGTATGCGATGTGCGGGTGCATGAGCATAGATTAGAATGTCATCGGCGTATTGCATGACGTTAAAGGAGTAAGGTTTGATAAATGGAGAGAGATCGCCAAGCAAAAGAGAGAAAAGCAGGGGACCTAGGACTGAACCTTGTGGAACCCCGCAAAAAATAGGGATGGGAGGGGAGGATGATGAATTAGAACAGACGCGAAAGGAACGGTCGGATAGATATGAGGCGAACCAAGCTACGGAGGAGGAAGAAAAGCCGTAATCATAACGAAGGCGAGAAAGGAGGACGGAGTGGTCGACAATGTCGAATGCGGAGGAGAGGTCCAGGGAGATGAGAACACTATATAGAGCCTTGTCTCGAGAAATGAGTAAGTCGTTGTACACTTTTATGCATGCGATTTCTGTCGAGTGATTAGAGCGGAAAGCGGATTGGAAAGGAGGGTACAGATTGGATGAGGAGAGATAAGCGTTGATTTGTATTAAGATGAGGCGTTCTAAGAGCTTAGAAAGAGTAGGGAGTAGTGAAATGGGGCGATAGCTAGAAGGAAGGGAGGGGTCGAGCGATTGTTTCTTAAGGAGGGGACGAACGATTGCGGATTTCCAGTGTGAAGGGAAGATACGACTGCGGATGGACGAGTTAAACAAGGTTGTGAGAAATGGGGATATCGATGAGCATATAGATTTTAATATGTGGGTAGGCAGAGATCGGCAGGTGAGGTTTTGTTGGGCAAGGACATGAGGACAGATGATACTTCTGTAGGTGATACAGGGAGAAGATGAAAGAGTTCGGGAAGGATGAGAGTAGACTGGGCAGAGTGGGATAGGATGGAGACCGGGGTGTGAGAGAGCAGCGTGGATACTTTAGTCTGGAGAAATGACGAATAATCATTAGCATTGATGTTGCAAGGCGTAGAGGAACGAGCCAGGATTGAGTTAAAAGTATGCCAGAGAGTCTTAGAGTTGAATGAAGTGATTATTTTATGCTGCCAGAAGGAGTTGCATTTGGTACGTAGTAGGTTGAGATGAGACCGGCGAAGAGCAAGATAGGAATCACGGAAAGACGGAGTGATCGAGCGGAAATCGCGTCTGAGAGAGCGGTGATAGACTCGAAAAGCATGGCGGAGTCGACGCTTTGAGAGTAGGCATTGGATGTCAAACCATGGGGCACGGTGCAAGCGACGGTGTGGGTGAGACTTGAAGGGCAAGAGAATATCGAGAGTGTATGTGAGTTCAGAGTCGAAAAGAAAGGCGAGATAGTGAGGAGATGAATATGTTATTGTGGGTAATGATATAGACGATTTGAGTAAGGCAGAGCGGAGAAGGGAAAGGTCAAGATTTCTCCAAGGGCGACGTAGGATTGTAGGTGTGTGAGGAGGGGTGTGGTTGCGAGCGAGATCAAGGGTGATAAGAAAGTGATCGGATAGACCAGGATCAGAGATGGACAGTGAGGTGTGGGCAGCAAAATGATCGGGGACAGCGATGATGTCGAGTGCCCCGCCAAGTATATGTGTGGGGGCAGTGGAGATTAGTTTGTAATTGTAGTTGGATAGAATGTTGATGAAGCGGATGGAATCTGTGGAAGAGGGGCGGTCTAGGCGGATATTGAAGTCGCCTAGAACGAGTGAAGGGATTGAGGACAAAGAACAATGAGAAAGGAGGTCAGCGAGTTCGGTAAAAAATAAGGCTGTAGGAGCTGATGAACCAGGACGGTATACAATGGCGAGATCTAGAGTGATCGGGTTAGAATAACGACAAGTGAGCAATTCAAAAGAGCAAGGACTGAAAGGGGGATTGATTTTGCGAAGAGACGCTGGGTGACGCGCGAATGCGACGATGCCGCCATGATTATAGAATTTAGAAAGGCATGAGCTGAGGGGGCGGGCGGATTCGACTAGGAAGCAACCGGTAGAGAGCAGACGGTGAATGGAAAGGTCGTCGGAATCTGAGTGACAGGATTCGGTGAGGCAGAAGAGTTCGATGGATTGCTTGGTGAATAGGTTGAGGATAAGATCGGATTTATTGAGAATAGATCTAGTGTTGAGGAGACCGAGGCGGAAACCGTGTGCTGTGGCGAAAGAGACTAGTGGAGAAGACACATAGGAGAGATGGAGCGCCATCGAATTTTTGGACGGGTGTGGACAATTTGAAAATTTCCGTCTATGTTTCGGATGGCGAGTGAAGTTTCGCCGTTTTCCTCGCGACGACGTTTTTCGATGCGGGCTGAAGAGATTTGAGCGATTTCGGAAGGGGCGCGATCGGGGAAAATTCGAGTGGTTGAAGATGACATGAGTTTGAATCGTTGAGAGAGGACAGAAGACGCGTGAGAGCGATGCTTGAAAACAATTTTTAGGAGAGGGGGCTGGGAAGGATTAGATTGAGAAGATTTGTTTAGACGGATGAATGCGACTGGAGAAATGTCCTTGAAAAAGGATGGTTTATCCGCAGGAACAAGAGACGAATGGATGGATCTGAATGCGGAAACATCGTGGTCGAGACGTGCTTGTGGAGATAAAGAGGTGGAATGAGGGATATTAGTGACGATGACACAACGATCGCAAAAAGGAAAGCGTTTCCGTAAAGGAGGACGAGTAACGTGAGTTGGTGAGATCACGATTGGAGAGCTGGCAGTTGATGATTTGGAGGGATTTGGTTTGACGACGGGAGACATAGAGAATATAGATAAACGTTGATCTGTATTAAGATAAGGCGCTTTAAGAGTTTGGAAAGAGTAGGGAGGAGTGAAATTAGACGATGACTAGAAGAAAGTTAAGAGTCGAGCGATTGTTTTTTAAGGAAGGGACGAGCGATGGCGGATTTCCAGTGTAATGCAAAGATACGACTGCGGATGGACGAATAAAACAATGTGGTGAGTAAAGGGGATATCGATGAGCATATTGATTTTAGTATGGGGGTAGGCAGTGGATCGGGAGGTGAGGTTTTCTTGGGCAAAAACATTAGAACAGATGATACTTCGGCAGGTGAGACAGGGAGAAGATGAAAGTGTTCCGTGAGAATGAGGCGAGGCGAGTAACAGTGAGGTGGAATGGGGACGGGGTTGTGAGAGAGCCACGCGGATACTTTTGTCTGAAGGAATGACGTATAATCATGGGGATTGTTGTTGCAAGACGAAGAAGAGCAAGAAACGATAGAGTTAAAAGTATGCAGAGAGATTTAGAGTTTAATGAAGTGTTGATTTTATGCTGTCAGGAGTTGAATTTGGTACGTAGTAGGTGGAGATGAGACCGGCGAAGAGCAAGATAGGAATCACGGAGAGACGGGGTGAGAGCGCGGATATCACGTCTGAGAGAGCGGTGATAGACTCGAAAAGCATGACGGAGTCGACGCTTTAAAGTAGGCACTGGATGTCAAACTATGTGGCACGGTGCAAACTACGGTAATAGTGAGGCTTGAATAACAAGAGAAGATCGAGAATGGATGTAAGTTCAGAGTCGAAAAGAAAGGCAAGATTGTGAGGAGAAGATGATGTTATTGTGGAAGAAGATAGAGACGATTAAAGTAAGACGGAGCGGATAAGTGGAGGTCAAAATTTCTCCAAGGGTGACGTAGGATTGTAGGTGTGTGAAGCGGGGAGTGGTTGGAAGTGAGATCAAGGGTGCCGAGAAAGTGATCAAATAGATCAGGATCGGAGATGGACAGTGATTCGTAGGCAGCGAAGCAATCAGGAACAGCGATGATGTCGAGTGCCCCGCCAAGGATATGAGTGATTGCAGTGTTGATGAGTTTGTAATTGTAGTTGAATAGAATGTTGATGAACCGGATGGAATCGGTGGAAGAGGGGCGGTCGAGGCGGACGTTTAAGTCGCCAAGAACGAGTAAAGGTATGGAAAACAAAGAACAATGGGAAAGGAGGTCAGCGAGTTTGGTAAACAAATAAGGAGGTAGGAGCTGTTAAACTAGGACGGTATACAATGTCGATATCCAGCGTGATCGGGCTAGAATAACGACAAGTGAGCAATTCAAAAAAGCAAGGACTAAAATGGGGAATGATTTTGCGAAGAGACGCGGGGTGACAGGCGAATGCGACAATGCCGCCATGATTAGAGAATTTAGAAGGGGTTGATCTGAGGGGGCAGGCGGATTCGACTAGTGAGCAACTTACAGTGCGCAAACGGCGAATGAAAAAATCGTCGTAATCTGAGTACCAGGATTCGGTGAGGCAGAAGAGATCGATAGATTGTTTGGATAGCTTGAATGCAATACTCAAGAAGTGGACCAACCAATGAACAATAAAGGAGTTTGAAGACAGAGAAGCAATTTTAAGGGTTCATTCTAGAGTGGCAATTTTTGATGCAATACAATGCTCGAACTGCTCTAATGCGAGCAAAGTCAGTATTCAAACATGTTTTTAGTGTCTTATGTATTATTACACCTAAATCCTTTTGTTCCGACACAATAGTAAGTATCTGTCCTCCAATGTGGTAACTATAATCGATTCCAACGCTACCTAACCTCATACACACGAATTGTGTTTACTTATATCAAATTTACTTATTTCGCCAACTGGCATAAAGCACAAATTGTATAAATACGATAATAAATATTGTACCTTATTTATTGGAGTCATAGTACAAGATAAAGCCGTAAATGGATGTTTAGCCTGTTGATATTAAAAAATAAAAAAATGAAGTGTAGAATGTAATCAGTCAAATGGGTTGTTCAACATTGATTGATGGTTTGAGCTGTCCTCAAACCATCAAATTTGAAGATTATAATGATTTTGTCCTCAGGTAGTGCATTTCAAATGTTAATTACACGATGGGAGTGTCTCCTTGATATGATTGATCTCTCATGATTGATGGTTCGAGAAGTAAAATTTCAAATACAACAATTAAATTATAATATTTGGAATAAAAATGTTTTAAGTGACAATAAAATTACGGCGTACCCTGATAGGTCATTATTGTTCGTTAATTCATCTAAAAATGTGAACTCAAATTACGTTCATTGATTTTGAATATCAAAATAACCTATTGCACTTTGGCATATCTTCTTTAATTCACTGTTTTGTGCTTTCTTACATTCTTTGTCGTTTAAAATTTCTTGCAGCACTCGAATTAGAAACATGATTATCTGGTTCTTGTTATTAAAGCAAAATTGTGCATTGTCATTGTGGCCTTGCTGATCTTTAACTTTGAACATACGATTTGTTGATAGCATTTTAAGAGCAAAAAATGTAATACAACAAAAAAGGTTTAAATAGTAATACAACGAATCACAAGTAATGAGTCATAACTGCAGTATTTATTTAAACAACAATGTGAAAACTACGGTTTTAATGAGAACACTTTATGCAAACAGTACACGCAAAACAATTTAACCGACTATTCCATTAATCCTATAAATGGTTACGGCAATGCAACTATTTCTTAGACACAATTATTACTTTCAAATTAATGTTTCGGTAAGTGATGATATTGAATACTATAATAAACATAACAATTAACATAATCTCAACGTACACTTTAATTTATATCTACAACTTCATGTTTTATGTTTCTAGAGTGAACTTAAAAGAAAATAAGTTTTTAATAAATTAGAAGTTTGTATAAATTTGGAGCGAACTTAAAAAACTAATAACTTAGAAGTTTGTATAAATAACATCATGAAATTGGATAAGCAGATGAACTAATTGAGTTTACGTACTTTTACTAAGAAAATTTATAAGTGTTCTAGCTCATTACAGTACTAACTCACTTTCTATTCATATATCAGGAAAATTGTAATATTTTCAAGAAAATATATTCATTAATCTGTCCCAATTAAAGCTACTTACAATTAATATATACAGAAGTATACAAAGCACTAATATAGTGATACAATAGCCTACATACAAAGCGCTAATATCGTGATATAACAATCGCATGGACGACGTTCCATGCAATCGGGATGAATATCCTACTCATGGCAAATGCCCCGTATGCTCTCGTACTTTCTGCATATTAAAGAGTGGAAAACTACGTGCGCACAAATCTGACAGCTTTAAATGTGCAGGCTCTGGTATGGAACCACTATTGTCTGGAAATAATTTGGATTTCTCTGCTGATTGCACGACGAAGGGCATGTACAACAATGTTAGTGGTTTTGGAATGGGAACTCTCCCACCTCGACAGCATTTGGACACGTCGACAGATAGCAGTTATGTGATCGATTTGTGGATAAGGTTTGGTCTTCAAATGCATCTACTGTAAAGCGAATACAATGGTCCTTACGTGCCAGAGCAGCTGATCTAATGTCATCTCTAATCCAAGATGCATTATGCTATCGATCGATTGAGAGCTGGGCTGCACTTATTTGCTTCCCAAAGCTATGTCTCACATCTACACAAGACTGCAAGTCCAAACGTAGACATTGCACCAAAAAGAACATCGCACGTCTGATGTCGTGGATGGAAGTGCGCGACATTTGTAGTTGTATGGAATCGCTAGGCGGCTGTAAAGAGAAGGGTGTTAGACCCTCAAAGTTCTCAGCTAAGCCAATCATATACAAGGAGGTCATAGACCTTGCTAGATCCGGAAACTACAGCAAAGCGATGCGTTGTCTAACTTCAAGCGGAACTTGCGCCATTTCCTTTTCGATGAGAGAAAAGTTGGAAAGTCTACATCCTACTTGTGACACAACCGTAGGAATTCATTTTCCAAGGTCTCAACCGATATCAGTCGATTCAGAAGCAGCTTTGGCCGCCATATGATCAGTTCCCTCCTCTACTTCACATGGTTGTCTTGGATTGCTTCCTGAACACCTCCAGGACATGCTATCTATAGATCATGGCAATCTCCTAGCCCGTCTGACGAGTTTGGTAAAGCATCTGTTGGCCGGTCTTGGATTTCCTGCCATGTCCACTTATCTTTCTGGCGCTAATTTAATCGCATTAAATAAACAGGGTGGTGGCATCCGACCAATTGCAGTCGGTGAAACGATACGTCAACTGTGTGCTAAGTGCATTTGCCAAAAACTACGAAAGGACTTCCTCGACACCTTTTACCCTTATCAAGCTGGTGTGGCTTCGCCTAATTGTATGGAAAGTATCACTCACTAAGTTAAACGTCTTCACATAGAAAAAACCGATGACGCTGATTGGGTATGGTTAAAGGTCGATGTTAAGAATGCCTTTAACACTTTGATACGCGAAGCCTTTATTCACGCTGTGGACAATCATTTTTCTGAATGCGCGCCCTGGGTCAGATGGTGTTACAAACGTTCATCGTACCTACGGTTGGTCGGTCAGAATCCTTTACAATCTTCATGCGGCGTGCAGCAGGGTGATTGACTTGGACCAATATTATTCTCATTAGCTATTCAGCAGATTATGAAACTACTTGACTTGAACCCCGGTATTCAATTCAACCGATGGTATTTAGACGACGGGATCATCGGTGGAACTGTGCAATCCATAGCCAAGGTTTTGGCTCTTTTATCGGATGCCTTCGATCGTCTACACCTGAAGCTAAACTGGCAGAAAACAGAGATAATCGGCAGTCCGGAAGCCATAAGAGCAGTGCAGTCTAATTTTTCTGAAACAATGACATTAAATAATTCTACGAACTTCACTTTTACTGGGAATGCCAATTGGTAGCGAGGATTTTTGTACTTTACACATTACACGTGAAGTTTTGCAGGGCATTATCAGAGACCTCGAAACTTTAGCATAGATTCCGAACCTACAGGTCGCGTATCTCCTTCTGCGGCATTGCGCTTTTTTGCGAACGGTAAATCCTTCTTCACTTTCCGTTTGAGTCACCTTGACGATGCAATTGCCAATGCACTGTGCGAAATTATCGGTATTTTATTGGACAGGCGCACACGATCTCAAGCAACATATCCTTTGCGAACGGTCGGCCTTGGTCTTTGGTATTGCCTTACGCATTGCCCAGTGGTTTTCGTAGCGAGCATCGACAACGTCGCTAAGAGTTTGGGACTTGACCCATTAGATTTTCCAAGTTTCTCTTCGACGCTTCAGTCCCTGGTCATCAGTTACCCTACCGTATTTGATGCAGACATCCCATCGCCCAGTGTTCCCAGCCAAGCTAGGTTAAGCTCAGCAATTGATAAAGAGCGTCTCTCTAAACTGATAGAGGTGTCAAGCACGTTTGATGCTGCCCGTCTTTTATTCATAGGATGCCCACACGCGAGCGCCTGGCTCCACACTATTCCCAAAAAAAATAAATTCATTGAGCGTGTCACCTGCGGAATTTCGAGTTTTAATTCGCTTGTGGTTGGGAATACCCATATCGTCGAAACCGTACATATGCCAACGATGCTTCAGAGATGCAGACGTACATGAATTTCACGCCCTAACGTGTCAGTGCAGCGGTTACCCTGGCTTAAGGCACAAAGTAATAAGGGACACGGTTTTTCAAGCAGCTGAGTCAGCTGGTATGCACGTTAAACGCGAGGTGTCCAACTTAGTTAAAGGTTTGATAGAAAGGACAGCAGACATTCTATTCCACAGAGATCCGCCAGAAGCAGTTGATTTTGCTGTCACCAACCCGCAACAATCTTTATAACTGCCGCGTTCAAGTAAGGAAGCTTCCTATGCTGTAGAAGACTACGCTAGTCGCGTCAAGATCCGAAAATATAGATAAAAAATGGAGGAAAAAGGCTATATTTTCACACCGGCCGTTGTTGAAACATACGGAAGGTGGAACGCAGACGGAGAACGACTAATCCGCAGAATAGCGCGGTATCTCGCTGCTCGCCGCAATACCACGTACTTAAATGCCGCTCGAGATATTTTTCAGCGAATATCTGTGGCGTTGATGCGAGGCAATGCGAAAGCTCTTCTCAAGAGCCTTCCAGAAAACGAAGACTACTTTGGCCAGATGACTAGCCAAGACCCGAAGGTCCGATGGACGTTAGGACAGGGCTTAGAGATTATATCCCCTTCATTCGATTGGTCAAAATCGGAGCGGGTTAATAACATATCCTTAGGCAATCAAGGCGACAGGCTTATCAACGAACATAGGGAAATAGAAGCATTAAGCACAGAAGAGGCAATGGCCGATATTGTCGCACCCATGGCAAACTCCGACGAAACAAATTACATTAATGATGATTTGGATGCAGTCTATTCAGGTGCACATTCTTTGAGTCTGACGAGGATGATGTCGCAAACCAAAAACTACGCAGACTATCTTATTATCGGCGGGGGTGCAAGTTCTGTCTCAGCGATTAACGTGATTAAGGCCAACGATCCGAATTCGAAGATTTTGATGGTGTCGCGGCACACAAAGTTTCCTTTTCATAGGTCAATGTTGCGAATGAATATGGGGAGTGCACCGTATTCCGGGAAATCAGCTCTCACCAGGAAATCAGCTTTCATACGGTTGACGAGGATGCTTTTACGTCAGAATCACCTTCATCCTCTGCAATTACACTTCTCAAGAACAGAAAGGCGACCAGAATAGATATAAAACAATCCGTCACAACGTTGGATGATGGTTGGAAGGTTACGTTTGACGAGGCTCTTTCAGCCACTGAAACCGCCGACTCTGTGCCTGAATATCTTAGTTACATAATAAGGAGTGATCGGTTGTTCGACAGGGTGATTCGATTACAATCAACTGATGACATCAAGGAAGCGAAGACATTGATTGATAAAAACGAAGTAAGATATTATTTCTATATTATTAATAAAAACGAAGTAAGATACAATATTCGGGAGTCAAATAGATTCAGTCAAACTTGCATGCACTTTAGCATCCAAATACCCACATAAAAAACTGAACTAATCTGTTATCACAAGAAAGGTATTCTTGGACAGATGCTGCCGTCTTGGTTCGTGCTGAGATGTAGGCAAGCTTTTGAATCCGTTGACGTTAGGATTATTCAGAGTCATGGAATTATAAAATTTGATCAAAAACGAAAAAATTAGCTACTCGTAAAGTTCAAGTGCGATGACGTATTTCCCGACAGGAAGTGGCAGATATGATATTTTTAGCAGACATGGACATCGTCGACGCCACGATTGAACACGACGGACTTATTAAAGCCGGGGATGATTTCGCTTACAGTACGGGACCTGAACTTGGCATTTTCGATAACATGTGGTGCGCTGGAAACGCGTGCAACTTATATGACGTAATGACAAAATCTCGAAAACGTTGAACTCACCACGAAAGAAGTGTTAAGACTGTACGTGTTGCCAAAACCAACATGAGCTGTGATAAGGTCGCAAATTACCGACAACAAATCCCGTGGCTTGACATTGGTAAGGATATGAGTATTGAAAGCGTGGGCCGAGTGCACAGCAGCCTGGATGTTGACAGCGTTCTGTTTCACTTTCAGGATTGCTTAAAATTCGAAATAAACAGATACGAGAGATCACCGGAGAACGGATATCAGGCGATACTGTTTTATTACGTCAACGACAAAGTTGCAGGTATTGTCCTTTGGGGCATTGTGGGAACGATTCGGATTGCTCGGCAGATTATCTCAGAGCAGCCACACAAATGTGAAATTCAGAACTAGGCGAGGCGAATTATGAGCTTTGACGAAGATTACGGTACCAAAATCGGTTAAGGGAGGTGAGGAGTCGAGTGAAGACATGGATGCCATCTTCACGTGACTTTATGGATTGTGTTTTACTTCACAATTCATCTCTCCCAATTGTAATGTATTTTAATGCATTTTACTGCAAAAATAATAATTAATTAATAATTATTAAGATTTTTCGTAATTTATATTTATAAAGTTAAAATTTAAAATTAAAATTCATGAATTATTAAATAAAATTCAAATGTATAAGAATAGAAATCATCAGGAAGAACGCTATGTTTTAGAACGCTATGTTTTTCTCGATCCAACATAGCAGCAGGGCCAAATACATGTTTATGGCGCATTTCTTCTGATGAAGAAATTCGTCCTCCTTTCTCGCCATCGTTATGATTACGGCTTTTGTTACGACACTTGCTTTTACGACAATGTAATGTGGTCTTAAAGTGATCCCAAGCTTATTGAATGCCTGCTTTCGATGTGTCGGGCCAATACATACAGGAAATTTTACTGCGCACGACATCATAGTCGATCTTAAAAGGATTCGACGTTTTAACCGTTTCGGCATATGGTCCGAGTGCGTTAAATTCTATTGAGATGGTAGAGTGATCGCTTGATCCTAGCGGAGGTCCGTATTTGACGTTTTTTATCAGATACGTTTCACTCGAAAAGCAGAGGTCAATAATTGAGGAGTTAGTACCCCTTTGACGAGTATCCCTGTGAACATGTTGGACTAAATGTAGATCATTTATCGTGTTTAAAAGTAATGATTCGGGATCACATCCAGGAAGAGGAACGTAATCTATCCAATCAATTCGCGGCATGTTAAAGTCTCCTAATAAAATAACTTTTTGACCCTTGAATGCATTTTCAGTTATTGAGGATATAATCGACCCGGTTAGAGCGAATGGGGGGCGATAGAAGACACCTAGATAGCAAAATATGTTTTATGGTCTGTTACAGAAACCCAAGCGTATTCACAAAGACTTGATTCATCGCACTCAATTGACATAACACGAGTTGTAAGAACTTCTCTAGCATATATGATCACTCCGCCACCAAGGCAAATTTGCCGATCTGCTCGGATTATGGCGTACCCATTGATGGAAATTTCTGAATCTATGATGTGTGGTTTTAACCACGACTCTGTAAAAACAAGTATTTCAAATGAGGTGCTGTTAACCAGAGTGAGAACTTCGTCCATTTTATTAATGAGACTTAAGACATTCGAATATAAGACCCGGAAGGCATGTGTGGAGTGTACTGGGTCGGAATACTCGTATCTCTTATCGACATTTACTGTCACTTCTTGGGTAGTTTAGTTGCGACACAAAGACGTTCGCAGCTCCCCGATGTTTCCACCGTTGCCAATGGAACGAATCCAGAAACGAGTTGAAGTCCTGCGTCGCACTACACGAAAATTTATGACGGTGAGGTTACTTTCACCGTTAGCTACTCTGTTACTAAGTTCGCTCTTTGCTTGTTTCAGTCGAGTTCTGTCCTCGATCGAAAGATCTCTGCGAAGGATCAATCCAGTACCTGCAAGATGATAACCGTATTTTAAAGCTAATGTACACATATCGGGCGTTGCTAATATGACCTTTAGAAGGCGTGAACTATTATCTGATATTATGTTCCCCAGTCTACAAAGGTGAAGAACTCTGAATTGCTGCAGCTCAGTAGGGGAGCAGGTGTGTAATAGCTCAGAGAAGAAGGATTGTACAGCTTTGACGTCATGCTGTACACGTAAATGGTTGTTAGTAGCCGATGATTCCCTTATATTAGCTATGATTAGACACTGTGATCTATCATAAGTCCGGCGAATAGGGGCAGTTAATGAGTTATATAGGGATACTGAATTGGAGTAAGAATTTGTAGATTTAAGTCGCAAGTCAGTTGATTGTAAAGAACTCGGAGGTCCGATACATGATGTTACAGAGACAAACGAATTTGGAAAATCAGGTGTTTTCACTTCGTAGCTCAGAGTGTTCTTGTCTAGATTTACACATTTTTCAGGTGAAGTTTGAAAATTCTGATCAAATGCTGGTGGAGGCTGTTGTGAATTGCAGTGGGAGATCCTTTCTTGACGCTGTGCAATAACAATTTCTTGACGCTGTTGTGAATTGCAGTGGGAGATCCTTTCTTGACGCTGTGCAATAACAATTTCTTGACGCTGTTGTGAATTGCAGTGGGAGATCCTTTCTTGACGCTGTGCAATAACATAAAGAGCTGGCGCCGACTTATCACCTTTCTCCTCGACAGGTTCAGTTTTATCCAATCGTGCGTCGTTACACACGCAATAACCACAAATAAAATGTTTACTTTCGTATCTCGCAACGTCAATTTTTTTCACCTTTAAGAGTGTCCAAACATCGCATCCCTGCTTATCGCATCCAACTTCCAACTGAACGTAGCCATCGTATGTCTGTTTTTTGCGAGTTTTCACCGATTTCATGTAAGATTTTAGATAACCAAGAGTCGTACAAAAAGAACCTACAAAAAGTAGGTTCTTCGAAAATCAAATATGTACGTCAATTGATGTCGCGTCGCCTGTCTCTTTGGCAAAGCCAAAATTTTGATGAATTAGTAAGGGAGGGTAAATGTATTCAATCACGTTTAAAGGTATCCCAGTCACGATACGATTCTAAGCGCAATTGGAAGTCGCTATTCGTGAAATCATTAATGTCAGGTAATCTTACTTCGGCAGTAAGAATCCTGGAAAACGGTTCTATTAATAAAACTTTGAGTACAAATGATTATATCGGCAACGAATCGGTTAAGTCTATTCTTGAAGCGAAGCATCCATATGCAGCTGTAATTAGTGAGGACGCCTTATTATCGGAGATCGACATGGAATGTGATAACTTTCATCCCTCTTTTTTCGATACGATAGATGCAGCTGCAATTCAACTTAGTGCTAAGCGCACTACAGGCGCTGCGGGTCCTTCGGGTGTTAATGCTTTATCATGGCGGCAAATGCTAACCTCATTTGATAGGGATTCATTACAGTTGGCCTCTACGTTGGCAGACCTGACAAGGCGAATTGCTAGTAATAGAGTTCCAAAACATTCAACAGAAGCGTTAATCACTAGTCGGCTCATTGCCCTTGATAAAAA
Source organism: Pomphorhynchus laevis (assembly GCA_012934845.2). Lineage (NCBI taxonomy): Eukaryota > Metazoa > Acanthocephala > Palaeacanthocephala > Echinorhynchida > Pomphorhynchidae > Pomphorhynchus > Pomphorhynchus laevis. Next base: position 114,156 of record WNNJ02001443.1, on the reverse strand, counting down.
TCCTGGTGTTCGACCGATCGGAATAGGTGAGGCATATAGGCGCATAATGGCTAAAACGATTTTAAATGTCATTTCTCCTTTCATTAAGTCAATTGCGGGTAATTCACAACTTTGTGCAGGTCAAAAGGGAGGTGTCGAATTCGTTGTGCGAGATATGCGTGAAACCTTTGTTAATTCGACCTCGTCATGTTTACTTTTAATTGATGCACATAATGCTTTTAATAGAATTAATAGGAAATTAGCTCTCCTCAATATAGAAAAGATATGCCCTGCTTTAGCTCGATTCCTGCAGAATACGTATAGTTTAGATCCAATCTTAGCCATTGACGATGATTATCTGTTATCAAAGAAAGGTTTCACGCAAGGCGACCCTTTGGCAATGGTAGCATTTGCGGCAGCAACGATACCATTAATACATAGATTAGGCGCTTTGCATCCTCAAATAAAACAGCGTTGGTATGCAGACGATGTATGATGTGTTGGTTCACTGGGGAATGTTTATGATTTTTTTAAATCGTTGCAATCTATAGGACCGGAATACGGATTTCATGTTAATGTCAACAAGTGTACAGCTCTGGTTAACGCCAACATTATCCTTGAATGTGATTCACTTACCAGCTTAGGGGTTCATGTCGTATCTAATGGTGTAGAACTTTTAGGAGCTCCCATAGGTTTTGGTTCGTTCGAAAAAGATTGGGTAATAACACAAGTAACTCGCTGGTTAAAATTGCTCGATAGGTTATGTGAAGTCTCTAGCGATTCACGGCAGTTAGCGTTCTTAGCATTTTCAGCAGCAGTGAAAAATAAGTGGACTCATGTACAAAGAACATGTAAGTGTGAATGTGAATGGTTTTCTTCACTCGAAGATTTCATACAGAATAAAATAATCCCCAAAATAACTGGTTTTAATTTACAGAAGTGTTGGCGCGATGTAGCAAGTCTGCCTTTCTCAATGGGAGGTTTGGGGATATCAAATCCATATGAGAATACCAAATATGAATGGGAATATTCTTCTTTGCTATGTAAGCCCTTATTTGAGTTAGGTCTCGGAGGCGACATTGATACCATCCAGAAACAGTCAATAGTTGAAATTAGAAAACTAAAGAATCTCCGGGCTGCCGAAAAATTTTCGTCACTGTTAAATACAGTGGACGACTGCGAACAGGTAATTTTAAAGCATGCCGCTCGAAAGGGCGCGTCAACGTGGCTATCTGCTCGCCCTAGTGATGATCCTAAGTTTCGCTTAAGCAATCAAGAATTTTCCGATGGTCTCTCTGTCAGATATGGGTGGCAAATTTTAAATACTTCAGGCAAATGTGTATGTGGGGAAGTTCTTAGTGTTGTTCATTCATTATCTTGCAAATGCGGAGGGAAATCAATAGTAAGGCACAATGTGATCAGAGACATTTTCGCCAAATTAACTTCAGAGGTGTGTTCATCAACTACAACTGAGCCACTGCTTTCTCCCGTTGATCCAACTATTCAATTCGATTCTTCTTCCACTACACTAGATCGCAATGCACGTCTTGACGTCTTGTGTTCGGGGTTGTTTGGCGTCCCGTCTGAGCGGTCCTACCTGGACATTTCTGTATTCAATACACATGCTCGTTCCTATGCCACAATGACTCCACGATCAGCGTTCAGTTATAACGAGAATCGAAAAAAGGCTAAGTACTCCGAACGGATATCCAAGATCGAGAGAGCAGCTTTTATACCAGTTATTTTGTCAATACAAGGTGGATTAGGGGATGAGGCAGAACAGTTGGTAAAACGCTTAGCAAAAGACGTAGCGGTGAGAATAGAGTGCCGTTACAGTGACGTGATTAGCCGATTCAGACGTTCCATTGGAATAGCTCTAGTGCGGGCTAGCTCATGGTGTCTCAGATAAATTTTTTTTTCATTGTTACTTTTGTTATGATTTTGAAGTGTCTTTGTCAAATAAATTCGTTTTTTCGTTAAAAAAATATTATTATATAATTTTTCTTGTGATGTAATCTTTGTGAACAAAAATTGTGTATATAAAAAAATTATTATATAATAATGAGAGAATTTATTATACCTCTTTACCTTTCGGTACTGGGTAAACAAAATAAATACACCAAAAGTTTATCAATTTTATAAATTGTATTTCAAAATCTTCTCCTACTGTCAATATCGGATAGTGACATATTTTTCAAAATTGGGCAAGTGAAGATATGCAGGTTAGATGCGCATTCATTTTTGCAAAGAACACAAATGCACAAAGAGCACCGTGCATGTACTGGAATTCTAATAGCGCAGAATTTATCGTGATATCCATGGACAGATGCTCTCCAGATCAGCGGTCTTTTCCTTGCACAGGGTTCTCTCCATTTAGTCTGTAAGAATGCCGGAGTAAGATAAAATTCAGAATCCAATGACGTCGTCTTTCGAAAGAACATGTTCAGGTTAGTAGTAAATGATGCAGTGTGTTCAAGATTAAATGTTGAGCAGATGTATTTAGAGCAAGGTTCTAGCGATGATAGTATCGCTATAACCGATGAAGAACATTTTGGTGAGACTCCAACAATTCGCTTCACGAATCTCCATTGACACCTGTCCAACTGCTGAAAATTGAAGGGACTTAAATCCGACCAGATAACTGGCAAAGCATATGAAACTATGGGAAGCAACATACTTCGAAAATACCGGAGGGCTCCTGAGAAAGATAAAGAACCTAAGTTTTTTGCATAAGAGGTTGCTACAACTAACTTCGAGGATTTACGATGTAGGTGTTCAGTAAATGACCATTTCGACGAAAGTAATACTCCCAAATAATTGTAACTATTGCAGAATTCTAAATCTACATTGCCTATTCTCAGCATGTCACATCGACGCAAAGGTCCACCTAACCGAAATTTAAGGGCTTTCGATTTATTTACATTCACCGTCAACTGATTTGATAAACAATAGGATGACAGAGCATCTAACGCACTTTGAGCGGATAAAAGATCTTTGGCTAATATTACTAGATCGTCGGCATAGAGGGTACAAGAGACTTCATTCGATGCATGACGAAGATGCATAGGCAAATCCATAACAAAAAAGGAAAATAATATAGGGCTGAGTGGATCTCCCTGTAAAACACCGCGATTAGCAAAAAAGAAATCAGAGGTGTTGATACCATCAGATACTTTAAGGCGATTAGGCTGAAGCACAGAATAAATAAGATACAAAAAGCGACCACTAACGGACACTCTGGTGGAAAGTTTATCAAGTAACAAAGAACGATTCACTGTGTCAAATGCTCGCTCAAAGTCAACAAAAGTAGCATACAACGGTCTACGATTAGCGAAACAATTGGTGACTTCGTCACGGACATGCTTTATTGCATCGGACGTTGACCTTTTCGGGCGGAATCCATACTGCTCCGTAGGTAAGAGATGCTCGCGAAACTTAATAAGGCGCATATACATTATATGAGTCAATAACTTATAATTGTGATTCAATATCGCAATCCCCCTGTACGCATCTCGTGAATCATAGTCACCTTTGCCCTTATGCAGGATCTTAATTACACCGTCGCGCCACGAAATCGGAAACGGATGACCTGCAAGAAGTAGATTGAAAAGTTCTGTCCAGTAGTCTATCAAAATATCGATAGTCGACTTTAACTGTTCTACGCATAATTGATCTAACCCGGCAGCTTTATGATCTTTTAAGATTGATAGGGATCTTACGACTTCAAATGGCGTAAAAGGTAAATTCAGAGGATCTGAACCGTATATTGAATTTATGCATGAAACTGAAGATAAACGTACAGGCATGTCTTCTAATATTGAATGGCGCAAAATAGATTGGAAGTGTGATTTCCAATTTTCGATTTGAATCCTGTTATATGTTCCAATGTTAGCTTTCTTAAGTATCCACGGTGTCGACTCCGCCTTAGACAATTCCCGTCGTTCAATCTCTAAACGTCGTTCTCTACGATACATCGATACAAGTTTAACGTAAAGCCTACGTAAATCTACAAAATCTTTCCTTACCGTTAAATCGAACCGATAACTTTTATTTAATTGAATTAAATGTTGCTGGAACTGTTTAAACCAAGCGGGTTTTACTAGGTATGAGTTTTTTTGGAATAGTCGGATTCATATCTACAAGCCGATAGAAGGGTGGAAATTACAGAAGTAATGCTGTTCCCCAGTTCTCCTGATCTAAGGAATTGAAAAGCTAGATTTATTTGACTATAATCAATTGCTGAAGTACATAATTTCCTGCTAGGTTGACGGGGCAAATCTATTGATTGTATGTTGCATATGCAATCGAAAATACACGAGACAGGTTTGTGTTTACGAACTAACGCCCATTTTGAAGATAGTACTAGCCCTATATGTCTTACATGCACGTTAGTAAATATGATGTCTATACAGCTTTTACCTGTAGAAGATTCGTAGGACCAATTTTCATTACGGACGTATAACTTTAGATTTATATACTTAAAGTAAATGACAAGAATTCGCAATTTTCCTGTGATTGGACCGGTGAATCTTGCATTAAAATCTCCTGCGATAATTATCGGTACTGTGCTGTTTAGAGTTGAAAGAAGCTGAGAAATTTCGTCAATTATATCTGCCGCGGTAAGTGTGGGTTTGAAATAGCATGCGATAAAAGTGATGACAGGTGTTTCAAGCAGTATAGAATTCAGCAAATACCTACATTGCCAATCCCTGAAGGCCCTATTTAAACCTAAAATTATTCCACCCGCGGGGCGACCACGAATGCCCAATAAAGCAGGATTGTCAAATGTATAAAAACCAGGTAAAGAATAATTATTAGTAAACATGGTCTCTAATAGTACCACAACGTGAAAGGTATCGAACCAGGATTCAATACCTTGCTCGATCAAAGACGCCAAACCTTCCACATTAAATAGTAACAGTCTAAAAGACTTGTGGTGCTCACAAACCTGACTACCACTTCTTGCAGAAGAGGATAGTCATATAGACGATCCATCCATTAATGAGGAATTAACGGGTGTTGTGCCTACCTTTCCATTATTCGGTCTACGAACAATTTGAAAATTTCTAATTATGTAATTACTATTTGGGTTTGCAAGTCTTTTCTCTTGTAGCTGTTTGCGCAAAACCTGATTGTCAACACGCTCTTCGGGGGAAAAATCCGGCATGATGTAAACATTCCTAAAACGATCAACTTTTCTCAATTTATAAGAGTTTGATAAAACGTTGCTGGCCGTTACCTCGTCCGTTGAAACTAAAGTCCACGGAGGAATGTCTGTTCTTTTGGCTGGAAGTCGATGGACCTTAATTGAAAATTTTGCAGTTATTTGAATGCCTACAGCGGATAAAATGTCTCTAACACTAGCTTCATCATCCGCTGTATTTGGTAGCTTGCGTATAATAAAATTTGACGAGCGCAAAGCTGATTTTTTGCAACTGTTAATGATTTCCAACGGGGAGCAGATACTTGATTTAATATTAGAAGTGGCAAGGATAGAACGCGTTACTTCTCTACGTACTACACTTGCGAAACTACGATTCTGAAATGGAGAGGGTTTGTGAGATGATAGATTTTGAGAAAGGTTAGAAGATATTTCCTTGGATTGTGCTAATTTTAGTTCATCGATCTTAGCCTTCAAATTGCTTATAGCAACATTCGCCTGTTCTAAGGATTGTTCTATAGTTGTAATGCGTTTTGCAGCACAAATTCCACAGATGAATCGCTGAAGAAAGAAATCTCGAGATACCCTACGAGGAGACTTGACAACAGTATATAAAGAACAACCAAAACCGTCACATTTCAATTCAAATGACACGTACTCGCTAGAATCATCGTGACTTATCGGAATGGAATCAAGCTTATCTACGCTACGTGCAGTAAGCTGAGACAAGTATGCAGATGTGGGAGCGTCAATAGAAGAATTCGCACGGTTGGAACACCTGCTACCAGGAAGGCAATCGACACAGAGTTTGCCGGACTTTGCACACAAACAGCTTTTGCAAACAGCATTTCGACCATTACATTGGCAACAATGAGAAGCAGACATTTTTCTTTTGTAATTAGCTTGAACAATGATTGCTGCTCGACACTCGTTGCTCGAAGGTTGTCGTAATATTGCTTGTCAGTAGATTGTGTATATTAATTGTATGTTATTATATTGTATTTACTCTAGATTGTAATTTGCAGATGTGATAAATTGTGATAATAATTTGAATAAATATTTGCCAGATTAAATCTATCGTTGATATCGCTTATTTTCGGCACATTATCTCATTTCCGTAGTTTCTCGACTCGTTCGAAATTGTGTAATTATGAATTCGCTTTGAATTTATAATACATGATTATTTCTGCACACGATTTCCGGGTTCTTTGATTTGTTTGTATTTACTTTAGATTGTATGTTATTTTATCTCAAACTTTTTTTTTAAAATATAAAATATTATTATTAAAATATAATATTTTAAAATATAATAGTGTGCATATTTTTTGGTTTCTAATAAACATACAATTCAGTTCAGCAATCTGAACTGTAATGATCAAAATGGGGAAACGGAGGAAAACGACAAAATCGACTGTGAATGATAATGGATCCCAGCATTATGTAGAGTGTTCCATGGCCGATTGCCCTGTGTGGACTACTGTTTGGCTACCTATTCGTCTTCCTTCAAATTTTCTTGATAGAGATTTTCTATGCGGATTTTGTTCAGCATCTTTTCGTAAAGATTTGATAGTTTCAAAGAATGATCAATCGTCTATCAGCCATGACAATTCAAATAGTATCGTTTGTGACAAAGATGTTAGTAAAATACAATTCGAACGAAAATGTGGCAAACATCGAAAAGAACAATTATTATCATCAAATAAAGAAAGCGCTCGATTTACAGACAATTCTCAAACATTGCAAGAGCAACATGTTGCCACAGACTTCCTGCGAATCGAAAATGAATCATTGAATCGAACATCCAACTCATTAATCGATGAAGCATCACCGATTATCGAAAATAACAGTTTAGACAATGACAATCTTATCAATAACGGAAATTTGGATAGTGGAAACCTACAACGATCGTACAGTAAATCCGATATCAATTCAAGCTTCTCTGCACCTCTTACTAATCCAGATGTATTTACTGATCCAATCAATGCTTATTCACCTAAGCGCTCTACATATGTTAACATTCCGGGTCAGTCAGATGAAGTGTCTCTTAATCACAAAGATTCTAATCAATTCGAGTCATTGGCAAGTGTTATACCTGATACATGCCAAATAACTGGAGTCATTGATAGATCTTCACATAATCTTGATGGAAAATCAGTGATTTCCTCTGAGCAGCACTTTTCCCGCGTACGCAAATATCATGATCATTCTCGCGCTATCGTTTTCACTAATATACCTGAATCTATCTCGGTCAACATACAACATAGATTAGATGACGACTTATCCAAAGTTCGTGCGATACTATCAACCATTTTGGTAGCGTCACCGAAAGAGGTAACGTCCAAAATTAAACTATTAGCTTTATTTCGAATTGGTAAAAAGCATAATAATCATCCTAGATTATTAAAAGCAATTTTTACCGACGCAGCGGCTGCCAAAACTATTCTGAGCAACTCATATTATCTTAAAGGTTCTCCCGTTAGATTACTAAATGATCTTGACAAGTATGAACGTGAACGTCTTCGAGAGGTTAGACAATTATTGAGATCGCGCTTAGATGCAGGAGAAACAAACTTAAGAATTCGGAATTTTCAAATTGTGCGACGAGGGACTCGCTTGAATTGGACTCCGCTGTTTGTGGATTAGATTTAGCTCCTCTCGTCGCTTCTAGCTTATCCAACATACCCATTACAAATGCATGTGATTACTTAGATGACATTGTTTATTATCAATCACCGTTGTGGTCTGCTCTGGCGAAATCCAATAGTGCTAACAGTAAGGGAAATAACACATGTGCTTCAATAGGCTATAGTTCTGTGATCTTGTATACTAACGCACGCAGTCTTCTTAATAAAATTCACAAATTGAAGCAACGTATTCAATATTCCCAGCCCTTGTTAATAGCAATAACAGAAAGCTGGCTTAACTCCGATATATCTGATCACGAGATTGAAATAGCTAATTATTCTTCTTATCGTGTCGATAGGACCGGAAAGAGAGGAGGTGGGGTAATTTTATATTTACATAATAGTGTAGCGTTTATGACCTTAAGTGCCAAGTCTGAAGGTGGTACAGAAACACTATGGGGCAATATATTACTGTCCGGTCATGTGTTAGTTACTATTGGTCTTATATATCGTAGTCCAAGAATGGATGTTTGTTCCATAGTTGATACATTATTAAAGTTTGGATCCCGTAGTAATGTGGTAGTAGTGGGTGATCTAAATATGCCTTCTATAGACTGGACTAACTACATATGCTTAAATAACAATAATTATTCATCAGCATTCCTTGATACTATCAATTTTCTTAATCTAACGCAACATGTCTCAATGTTTACTCGTTCCTCTGGAGACCATCAATCTTTGCTTGATATTTGTCTTACTTCCGATAAATATTTGATCACCGGTATAACATATTTGGATCCCTTAGGCAGCTCTGATCATTCTGTTATTCGCTTTAATACAAACTTATCTAATATATTGTCACAACCTGAGTCTTCATGTATGTCAGTACAATGTTTCAAAACCAATTACAGTTTAGTACGTCAATCCCTTCTCGGTACAAATTGGTATGATCCATTGATTTTTGGAGTTGAATCATCTTGGCAACAATTTGAAACTCTAATGATATCGCTCCTTCTACGTTTCTCACCTCGTAAGGTAGCAACTGCCCGTGCACGCACAAATCCTTGGTTTGATAAGGAGCTTCAAGATGCATTGAGATCCAAGAAGCAAAAATTCGTAAGGTATAGGAATGGAGAAACTGATTATAGGTCATTTAAAAAGTGTCGGAATCATTTCACATATCTCAAGAGACTTAAAAAGCGGCAATTTGAACAAGTACTGATAGGAAAGTCAGCCAACAATCCTAACATATTATTTAAATATGCAAATTTTAAAAGTAATGTTCGATCTTCTAGCTCTATCATTGGAAACAATGGACGCATTCTAGTAGATCATTTCGATATTGCTAATGCATTTGGTCGTAAATTTCTCGTATCAGCTACTACTTCTCCTTGTATAGAAATTACTCGTATTAATCCGTCAATTTTTGATATTCTTCACTTGTTCACAGTTCAAGATGTTATGAAAGAGTTTAAACGACTGAAACCGTCGGGCTCGATTTGCCCAGATTTACTTCCCTCAATATACCTGAAGAATCTTCATGATGTCATTGCTGCGCCTTTATATAGGATATTTATAGCATCATTATATTACGGTATAGTCCCGAATGCATGGAAACGCTCTATCATTAAGCCGCTTCATAAGAAAGGTGATCGATCATGTGTAGATAACTACCGACCGGTTAGTTTAACCTCTGTATCGTGTCGTGTATTAGAGAGATTACTTTATCGGATAATCAGTAGCTACCTAGAATCATACAGGTTACTTTCTACTAATCAGCACGGATTCCGTAAAAACTGTTCCACAGTAACCAACCTTTTATTGGCACAGGAAAGTTGGGGTTCCATAGTGGATGAGGGGTATGCTGTCGATGTCATATTTTTTGACTTCTCCAAAGCATTTGATCATGTACCCCATGACAAGTTGATTATGAAGATAAGTGCATTAAAAATCAATCCAATTATCATTCGTTGGATATGCAACTTTCTTTCTGGTCGCACATACCAGGTCGCCATTAACGGTACCCTTTCCGAGCATTATCCAGTTAATGCCGGTGTCCCGCAAGGGTCTGTATTGGGTCCTTTGCTGTTTTGTATTTTCATCAACGATCTACCCAGTGTAATAAGTTCGCATTCATTATTATTTGCTGACGATTTAAAAATTTGGAGAGCCATCAAGTCGAATTATGATCGTAACATTCTTCAATCAGATATTGACACGGTTCTTAAGTGGGCACGTTCTAATGGTCTGTCTGTTAATGCCTCGAAGTGCACTTGCATGCACATTCGATCACGTAATATTGTTCCAGTGCCGATATATCATCTCGGGGATCGAGTGATTAAATTGGTTTCGAGCTATAAAGATCTTGGCGTATTGATAACGGATGATTTCTCCACTCGCCAAAACACTGAGTACATTTGTTCGAAGGCCATGCGTATGGTTGGTTTCCTTCGCCGATCATTCAGCTATGTGAGTCCACGTTCTTTTAGAGTTCTTGCAAACGCTTTTGTACTAAGTCATTTGTTATATGCTTCTCAATGTTCATACCCTCGAACCAGAGATGAGATTAATCGACTTGAGAAGGTGCTACGTAGGGCAACAAAATTAGTACATTCTTTGAGAGAACTTCCTTACGAGGACCGTCTTCGGTCTTTAAATATGCAGTCATTATGTGATATTCGTGACTCGCGGGATCTGTGTCTTGTATGGGAGGTATTTCACAATGAACACCATGTGTTGCGTGGGCTCTTCAACATTCGATCAACTCGAGCTTTGCGAGGTCACTCGTTTTATCTTAGTCGCTAACGAATAGTACATTCTAGGACGATTCAATTTGGACAACGAATAATAAATTCATGGAATCGTTTAAGCGATGATATTGTAAATGCGGGAACTCGTGAGCTCTTTAAACGACAGATTATTTTAAATTGTTAACTGATTTGTTTTTGATTTTCTCTTTTTCTTTTATTTTGACTATCGATTTGTCAGCAACTGTGAGCTATGCTCGTAACGTTGTCTACATAATAATATTATTATATAATAATATATTATATATATTATATTATTTCGACAAACAGACGAGCAAAGCTCACAGTTGCCCTGTTAAAAGAAAAGAAAAGAAAAAGTAAAGAAAAAAAGACTCACAAACAAAAGTCACAAAAGTTTATGTTTGAATGCTGAAACCGATCTTGAGTTGACAATTTCTTCACTTAATCGGTTCCACTTACTTACGATTCGGTGTCCAAATTGTACAGTTTTAGAGCGTATAACTCGGCGATGGGCTAAAGTAAAATTGTGTCCACGCAAAGCCCGACTTTTCCGAACAGTCATCAATTCTCTTAAGACGTGATTTCCCTTGTGTAAAGCTTCCCATGTTGAACACATATCTCGCCGAAACCGAAGGTCGCTTATAGAAACCATACCAAGTTTTTTTAGCCTTTCATTATAAGGTAAAGCTTTAACTGAATTTACGAGCTTAGTTGCCCGGCGCAGCACATTTTCAATTCTACTTTTCTTGTATACTGTTCTTGGGAACGAACATTGTGATGCATAGGTAAGATGACTGATCACAAATGCGTTGGCGAGTGCTCTAAATGAAACTGGACTCAACATACTAAAAGTTCTACGAATCATCCCAACCATTCGATTTGCTTTCGAGCAAGCCAACTCAGTATTCCAACTAGTCGAAAAATCATTCGCAACTACTATTCCAAGGTCGCTAAGACGAGTGACTACTTTAATGTTCTGATCCTCAAGATGATAAGTTGGATACACACTATGACTGAGTGATTGTAAACGCATACAAGCACACTTTGATATATTCAGTGACAGACCATTCATATAAGCCCAGTTGGAAATGCTGTCGATATTCGATTGAACTAGCACCGTGTCCGAATCTGACCGGATAGCCTGCCAAATGTTTAGGTCGTCTGCATATAAAAGAGAGTGTGAGTTCAAAATGGAAGGAAGGTCATTAATGAAAATACAGAATAACAATGGGCCAAGGACCGATCCCTGCGGAACTCCAACATTGACCGGATAAGGATCAGAAAGAGAACCATTTACAACAACCTGATAGAATCTGTTAGATAAAAATTCTTTTATCCAGCGAATAATAAGTGGATCAATATTTAGAGCACGCATTTTCTGAATCAAGATGTCATGTGGAACCATATCAAACGCTTTTGAAAAATCAAAAAATACTATATCAACATCAAAGCCCTTATCAACTAACGAACCCCAGCTATTCTGGGCAATCAAGAGATTAGTGATTGTTGAGCGATCCCTTCGAAATCCATGTTGATTGTTACACAATAATTTGTTGGATTCTAGATAATCGCTTAGAATGCGGTATATTATCCTTTCCAAAACTCGACAGAATACACACGTTAGACTTATCGGGCGATAATTTTCAACTGAAGATGGATCACCTTTCTTCAAAATGGGCCTTATCAACGAAAGTTTCCAATTCATCGGGACACAACCGAAGTACAAGGAGGCCACACAAATCCAATATAGTGGTATGCCGATAACATCAGCGATATTCTTGAGAAATACCGGAAAACATCTGAACAATGTTTATATTCGATGGACAGTACGAGGCATAGGTGACGGAGAAGGATTTACGAACTCCTATGCAAAAATGTTGAGCGAAAGCATTCGCTATGTCATCATATTTAATCAATGTGCAACCATCAGTATCAACAAGTGAACCAATGTGTTTATTTTTGTTGTTGAAATTAGCATAATTGAATACGGATTTAGGATTATGAATTGACATTTGAGCAATTTTCTCTTCAAATTGACATTGTTTGAAGCGTTTAAGAAATGTGAACCGATTTCTGGCCTCTTTATACCTACAGTAATCAATACTATTATTATTATTATTTTTTTTTTTGAAGAGAAGATTTATTCAAGAAAAAAAAAGAAGTAAAATGTTCTACAAACTAGAAAAGTTTCTTGCACTGTCAAGCACATTGTCCCGACATATTACTCAATGGAGTGCAGCGGACTTGTAATGATGCTGCTCTTGCTAGCGCTAGTCCCGTTTTGATCCTCAAATCACGCATGCATTCGTTGTATGGCCGAGTAGATTTTATAGATTGACGCCTGCATATTTGTCGTAGCACCTTTGAAGCTATTTCACCAGCTCCACCGTTAGCTGCAAAAATTATAGGAAAAAAACAAGCTCTTTCAAATCGTGATATACGTTCACCGTATTTTCCGATTTTCCTTTGTTCGTGGTAGTGAAAGTGATTTTGTGGCATTGATGTTGAGTAGGACGAAGCAAGGTGATTGTAAACGCAAATGTCCAATAGGGACCGCTCCGAAATACTAAACAACCCATAGCAAGAAATATCTACTCTAGCGTTATGTTCCCTGGCTGTCGAATTTGTTGCGAATGTTACTCCGTCTGGAAGCGGTTGCAGTGTAGGTTCAAGAGAAACGGGGTCGCAAATCCCTTTTAGCTCTTTTGCAATTAGATCCCGAAGGAAGTTGTGTCGTATTATTGGCATACCACCGACCTTACATGAAAGAGAGTGACGGAGCTCAAACTTTGAACCGCATAAACATTGATCTGGTTGTTTCGGAGGCGTCCAACCATATCTTGTCGCTAGAGCGTCTTGAAATTGGAGCTTTGAGAGTCGATAACCATATGCTTCCATCGGTTTTGCAGACAACCATGTTGACGCACCACACGTAGCAGCAAATTTTAAAGCTTTTATAATATTGCTATCTTCCAATGTTTGTAATTTAATATTCCAAAAATTATTTCGTTGATTGTGAATATCCAAAGCGATTTGTTGCTGCTGTTGGGCCAACAAGGGGCCAAATGATGCATTGATCAGCGGTTGACACATTCGGCGCGAATTTTCGAATTCCAGATCAGATCCATCTTGAGGCAGAAAAATTCCCAAACCACCATACCGCAAAGGGATATTTAATATTGTTTTAAATCGATCTATATCGACGACGCCAGTTATCTTGGGAACAAGGCAGGATACTATGATTTTCGACAAGTTTGCGAATGCTTCTGAATAGACATGTATAGTTCGTTGTATGAAGTTCCAGCTGTGTTGTAGTGCTTGAGTCAGAGCGACGTAAGCCAAGTGAGGATCTTCGTCGGCTACTAGTATCAACCTCTCTATGCAAGTAGACCATTCATCTATTTTCCTTTTTATAAACATATTTGTATATGATTTTGTACCAATAGCTGAACCCAGTATCTCAATTCCATCAGTATTAATGCATAGGTTAGATTCTACGAAAATCGACCGGGCAACGCTAAGTATCTTATCGTGTACCAACATTCGGCACTTTTCTTCATTAAGATAAAATCCAAAATCAGGACCGACTCGACGCACAGTATCCCAAATCGTCTTAAGGTCCTTCACACTTCCGATAATGTTAGAGTCATCCGCATACCAGCGATGTACAGTATTCGGGGCAGCCTTTGAAAGAACATTAATCAAGGGAAGAGACGCCGCGGCAAACGCAATCATGGAAAGCGGGTCACCTTGAGTGAATCCCTCTGATGATTCTAAAAAATCATTGTCGACAGTCAGTATATTAGGGCATTTGTAGATATTTCGTAGTATAGTGGATAAAGAAGGTGATAATAATAATAATAATAATAATAATCTTGTAATCGAATTTATCTTGTAATCGAATTTATCTTGTAATCGAATTTATCTTGTAATCGAATTTATCTTGTAATCAAACTTATCTTGTAATCGAATTTATTGTAATTTGTGTATGTTATTTTATTGTATGTTATTTTATTGTAATTTGCTAAAACAGTTATAAATCAATACTATTATTAGAATAATAATAATAATAATCTTTGATTAATATTTGTTCGACTTTTGCTGACAGACAAGCACTTGCAGTTGGCATGATAGGTTTACTTAAGACAATTTCCAGAAACACGACATGGCCTTTACAAACGATTCTTTACCGCCTATACGACGAATTACATACATTCCTAGCAGCAAATGGTAGCCTTGAATAAAAGTCCTAGCAACAATGTAATTGAAAGGCACATGTATCCCTTCGACCAATAATTGTAGTTTTTACTTTCGACAAGAAACATTCCGTTCATAATTTCTACCACTGCTGTTCTATAATTAAATCAGCTAACTGAGTCTACGTATTGTTATATAATTATAAAATAAACAAAACATAATAATGCTAAATCAAAATTTAATAATTAAATAATAAAATTAATAATTGTTTTTAGATTTTCTATAATTTAAATCAAGTTAAAAAATAAAAATAAAAATAAAAATAAAAAATAAAAAATAAAATTTAAAATAAACGTCATTTTTATGAATTGACTAATAAATAACAGACGTTGTATCAAGAATAAGAATTAGAGGTCATCAGGAGGAACTGCTATGCTATCAGGTTTCGGCTCCTAACTCCTCTACCCAACATAGCAGCGGGGCCAAATACATGCTAATGATGTATTTCCTCTGATAAAACTATCTAGTATCTTATTCTAATACAAAGTATATTATTTATTATCCATCCATAAAAATTTGCCACTTAAGAGTTTAAATTTATTCTTTATATTATTGTGTTGATTTATATATTTTACTATTTTCTGCTTGATGTTATTTTTATAGTAACCTAGTTTAAAATATGTATCTATTAAATTATTTAAATGATTTTGAAGAAAGCCAATATCATTACATATTGTTGCAATTCTTAAAATTTCATTATTTAATGTATTATATTTTATATTATATGGTATGCATGAATGCTCATGCAAAAATATGTTTCTTGTAAATTTAAATATGTCATCTTTACGATATAAATTAATAGTAGTTTTAGTTAATGTTAATTTAATGTTCATATCTAGATATACACCTTCTTTATCATTAATATTGGTTTTGTTAAGAATAAGGCTTTCTGGATAAATGTGCTCACTAATTGAATAAAAATTATTAGAATTAAATACACATATATCATCAATGTATCGAAACATATATTTCATATATTTATATTGTTTAGATTTAGTTTTTACACAGTTATGAACAAATTCATATTCTATAAAGCTTAAAAACAAGTCAGCTATAATTGGGCTACTATTACCACCCATTGGAACACCTTTTACTTGTCTAAATATAGATGTCCCTACTTTTAAATAATTTTGATTTATTAAAATATTTAAGGATTCTATTAATTCAATTTTATCCATATATTTATATTTATTTGATGGTTTAATTTTTGTTAGATAGGCGTTATAATTATTATAACATATATATGTATATCTTTTTCCGAATATAAGGTTAATTAATTTTACTAACGCTTCTTTAATATCTACTAAATCTAGATTTGTATAAAGCGTACTAAAATCGTATGTATTTATATTTTGAAAATTTATTCCTTTTGTCTGTTCTAAAAATTCTTTTGTAGAATTTATACTGAAATAGTGTTTTATACCAGTATTAATTTCGATTACCTTGCAATATTTTTTAAAATGTGCTTTAATTACATTAAGTATTTTATTCATATAGACATTATTGTGCATTTATTGTGCATTTTTGAGCATACATGACGTGCAATAATTCTAGAAAAGCAACCTGTCTCTAGAATGGCTCTTTACCGATGATCGTGAATGACAACCATAACTCTCACCACTGTCACTTAGGTGAGAGTTCACTGGGATACCTAAAAAAGCTGTCCATAGCCTCTCACTCTGCGGTATTGTAGTTGACGGCAATCCCAACGAATGTGACCAATTTTACCGCGGTGATAGCCGCGGTAAAATTATTATTATTATAACATACAAGACAAAGCCTATATGGCTGTTCAGTCTGCTCACGAAAAAATAAAATAAAAATTAAACAAAATGTAGAATTGATAGAGTTAAGAAAATCAGGGATACGATAGCTTCTCCATATTATCGATCTGTTCCAGACAAATTCGCAATCGCTTCTTAAATAAAGTCAGCGTTGTGGAGGCAACAACGTATTCAGGAAGACTATTCCACACGTTAACTACACGTCTTGACAATCTTGTGACAGGCGATAGTTTCCCAGTATGCTGTTTAAAAATTGTCATCGAATGATGTCGCCTGGATCTATTATTACGACACGCCATAATATTTCGAGGATATCCATCAAATTTGTGCAATAATTTCCACGTTGCAACCAAGTCGATAAACATTAACCTCACCTTCATGTCAAATATGCCAATCATTTTGAGTCTCTCACGATAAGGTAAATACTTACAGTCTGGACATAAACGGGTAATACGGCGAAGAACTCCATCGACAGCATTCAGTTCAGTCCGTGTACATGGGAAGCAAGATGGAGAGCAATACTCAAGTATTGGTCTCAATAACGAGTTAAACAGCACCCTGAACGACGATGGATTTATTTTCAGAAAGCAATTTTTGATAGTGTGCATCATTTTTCTAGCTTTGCCTAATTGAATGTTGTAATGATGTCGTGTCTTTAAAGATAAATCGATCAAAATACCAAGATCACGATGAGTCGAAACTATCTCAAGTTCTTTTACACCAATGAAGTAGGTATGACATCCTTTGCGTCCACGACCCAATCTCATATTCTTACACTTTTCCAGGTTTAATGATACTCCTGTAGTAAGACTCCATTCATACACTAAATCCAGGTCACGCTGCAATGACAAACAGTCTCGTTCAGTCGAGATCACATTCCATAACTTCAAATCGTCAGCATAGGCTAAGTGTGGTACATTAAGCGATCTCAACAACTCGTTGATAAAAATGCAAAATAATAATGGCCCGAGAACCGTTCCTTGAGGTACACCACGTATAACACTGCGTTTAGATGAAAAAGCATTACCTACTCTTACACAAAATTGTCGACCACTCAAGAAGTTCTCAATCCAACGAGTCAGATAGTAATCTACACCAATAGATTCGAGAATACTTATTAATTCAGCATGTGGAACGCGATCAAATGCCTTGGAGAAATCCAAATAGACGACATCGACAACCAATCCACATGAAATTGCGTCAGCCCATTGTTCACGAGCACATAAAGTATTCGTTAGACATGAGCGGCCATTCCGAAAACCGTGTTGAGAGTCGCTCAAATAGTTTATTGAACCCAATACATTTATTAATCTTTTGTGAACAATTCTCTCAAGTACCTTACTTACAGTAGATGTTAAACTTATGGGCCTAAAATCACTAACATCGCAAGCATTTTTCGTTTTCGGAAGTGGTACCACAATCGCCGATTTCCAATCATTTGGAATTATCGACGTATTGAGAGAAACGTTGAATAATTTGGAAAGCGGATATGACAGGATACATTTCAAGAGCTTAAGGATATAAGTGGGGATATCGTCAGGACCAGCTGACACGCATTTAGCTAACCTTGATAGCTCTATCTCAACTTCCTCCATCGTGATAATTATATATGGACTCTGACAGATTGATGAACCATTACAAATATTGACTTTATAAGCATCATCCCTATTTAACGATAGTGCAAACACATCAGCGAACGCCTCAGAAATTTTCATAGGGTCTTCAACTAATTCGTTTCCGATATGAATGCGTCGGACACTAGAATTAGATACTCTTGATCGACAAACATAATTCCAAAATCGCTTGGGTGTGTGTCCTAAAGACATAGCAACATCATTCTCGTACAAGTATCTCTTTTTTGATTTTAAGCGATTGCATTTATTGCGTATTAGTTTGTACTCACTATATAAAGCATCACTCTTACTACAGAGACTCCACGCCTTATTTCTCAACCTTATACAACGCTTTAGTTCGCTATCAAACCACGGAGGTTTATCAGACCTCTTACGCTTGGAAAATACACGCATGGGAGCAAATTCGTCTAGGACTTGAATTACCCCACTTTTGATAGACTGCCACATGCTCTCCACATCACCATCATTACTTACAAAAGAAATCCTTTTAGCATATTCAATTATCTCATTATCTGGGATAACTTTCCGTACTCGCTTCTCAACAATCTCTACACTGTCTGATCCGGTCGAATTAGTAGGAATCAGAAACTTGACCACCACATGATCGCTTGAACTAATTGGAGGTTCTTTGTCAATTGAAGAAATATCATATTCAAGTCTAGTAAACAGCAGGTCAATCTTCGAGGATGATTCTGCGGAGAAACGAGTATCAAAATGAACATGTTGAATAAGCAACATTTCATCATACAATAAATTACATAACGACATAGTATATTTATCATAAGTTGCAATACTGGAGAGGGCGGAATTGTATGAATGCATGTTAAAATCACCAAAGATAAAAAATTTATGGCACTTGGGTATATTCTTAAGGAAATCAATAAGAGCGAACGATATTGCGCCCGGAGCACGATATACTATACATAAAGTAATAATAGCACTCCCAGATTGCGTAATACTCAACTGTAGAGCCTCGGCAGAGCATGAATCATCAATGAATTTTACGGCTGAACTAACAATCAAACTCACATGCACATAGAAGGCAACTCCACCACCGCGTCCATGGGCTCGATCAGATCTATAAAGAGCGAATTCAGGTATGTGAACCATATCATCAGATATGTCAGGATGAAACCAACTTTCACAAACTCCAAAGACATTGACATCATGACAACGTATCCAATACCTAATCTCATCCAACTTATTAACTGCGCTACGTGCATTTGTAAATGCAATTTTCATGGAAGACGAAACATCTCGACATGGACTAGCTGTTGCTAGTACGGTAATAAAAGATCCACACATGCTAGAGGATACCGATCTATCTACAGTTCTAATGGTTTCCAACGGACAAATGGCTTTCGACGAACAACTCGAAAATTTCTAATGCATAGATCTTTCTCGCCTAATAGTAAACGCTTGTGAAGCTCGTTCCTCGCATTTTTCAGTTTTGAACGATCGTCAAAAGATAGATCTCTCAAAATACGTATTGAGTTTTTGTCGAGACGATGAGCCCGACTAAATATATAATTTGCATGAGTTGACGAATCTACCACAACCTTTAACAATCGCGGTATGTTTGAACTGTTTGTTCGCCTTCCCAGCCGGAACAAACTTCTAACCACAATCTCCTTAGCTATATCTTTATCGTTAGCATGGAATATTTTATTCAGAACTCCTCTTATCGCACTAACATCATCGTTTACTCGCTCCTGTGACACAGAAGAATTTGATTCAGATAGATTGGCGAAAAGAATGCACCTGTCCCTTGAAGCGCTTCGATTTTTCTTATACACTCTGTGAGAACTTTTGAACTTAGAAGACACAGAACTGGGTAACTCGTCCTGTGAAAGATTATCAGTAGGTTCATTGAGCTTAAGTGAATTCTCATGTACACGCACTGAGCTTGCCGTGATGCTGTTTTCAATCAACCGTTCTTCCAATGCCGATTTTGTTTTTCGCAATATACGAACGTTGTTTCTAGGACTTACCGTTCTATCACAGGTTACATTTGAAGATGCGATACCAGATTCAAGTTCAACGGGTAAGTTAGTTATTTCCTTGAAATGCTGCGATTCGTGAACGGAATCATCCACATCAAATTCACATACTTCCATAGTGTGTTCATCACCGTGAACACCAACATGTGATATATTTGCCTGTCCACTAACGCATCCCATTTGCATGAACCTAGACGCACAGCAAAATCCACATATATATTTCTTGATAGTGTAGCTGTTACGCAACGAAGTTAACAGAGAAACTGTCGTCCAAACACTGCAGCCGGGAACATCACAAGCCACCTGCAGACTACCGTATTCCTCTTCGCTACCAGTGATATGTGATGCATCATGTTTGCTATCAGCCTTAGTCCGCCCATTCCTATAAGTATCGTTTTTATTTTGACCTTTTTTACCATTTGTGAAGAAAAATCACAAATATGATATGCGCACTAGTCAAAATCGAATCGTTTGGCGTCTTTATGCAAAACCACGAATATGTTTTCTTGTGGCTGAGGCTGCACTCATCTCAATTTCCGTGCAGGCTGTTTGCTGTAATCGCTAGATTTCGCTTTCACTTGTAACATGAATTATATTTAAAGTTAACACAACTAATTGATCAGTTCATATTGCCTCTGACACTGGTGTGGTGCGTATCGCTATTCGGACGCTTGCCAACATTAGGGTAATAAAAACACAATAAAGCACATTGGTGTCGGTAGTAATTCTCAATATTATTTTTTTTGTTGATATCAGTTTATTATTATTTTATTATTATTTTATAATATTGGGACTCATTTGCGGGTAACCTCGAATTGTTATTTATACAAATAAATTTGATTATTAAAAAAATGTCAGCGAGACAGATCCGCAATCAATCGTCCAATGTAACGAAAACTTATAAAAAATTAATTTTTAATTTAATATTTCGGACCTATTTGCGGGTAACCTTATATTGTATGTATAATATTAAATCTTCAAAAAAAATGTCAGCGAGCGTAGCTCAATAGACACCTTCACAATTTAAAATATAAAAAGGAAACTAACGACAAATTAATTAAAATTAGTCAGTTTCTTCAAAGTAGATACAAATCCACGTCTGCTTGTTTGCTTCACCACTTCCGCCGGTAAACGGTTCCAAGCTGGAATGACACGCACGGCAAAATTAATGCTTCTTTTTTACACCAGTGTTTACGTTGTAACATAAGTGGATGACCACGTAATCTTGAGTCATTTCGCATACGAAATAGACTTCTAACGGGATTATCAGGATTGCTCATCGCCCGCCACACTACAACCAGGTCATTTAGTGCTCGAAGTGAAGATAACGAAGGCATATTAAGGCGACTTAACCGTTCCTTATGAGTAAGGTTATGAAGGCCCGCAACCCGTTTAGAAGAACGTCGCAATACCTGTTCAATACGAAACTCTTCCGATTTGTTAACTTGGTATGATGCGGGAGAACAATAGTTAAGAACACTTGAACAGAGAGTAGTGAATAAAAGTTTAAATGACTCAATTTCTAATTTACTAAAACATCTGGAAATCATACCGGAAATTCGAGTTGCTCTAGCACATATTTGCTCCGTATTTTTCCTAGTGCCTAGATCATCAGAAACGACGACGCCCAAGTCTCAATATTGACGAACCATAGGAATTGGTTGTAAGTGAATTGAGTAGCTGGTTGTTGAAAACTTATTCCCTATGTGCATGTATGCACATTTCGTCACATTAATACTGAAACAGTTATCAGCTGACCAATACGTCAATGTATCGAGATCAGACTGTAACATTTGTCGGTCAAGGTCATTAACAACACAGCGATAGACCTTAAGATCATCGGCGTACAACAACGTTTTTGACAGCAGTAATGATGGGACTTCGTTAATATATATTAAATAAAATTGGTCCTAAAATCGATTTTTATAGGAAACGGGTACACCACTACATATATAAGTCCAATCTGACAAAGTCCCACTTACTCTGACTGCTGCAGTTCTATCTAATAAACACGCACGAATCCAATTAACAATTACAGAATCAAAGTGAAGTCCTATAAGTTTGCCAATAAGTATATTATGATTGATTGTATCGAAAGCACGCGAGAAGACCACGAATACCACGTCGGTGTCGACACCTGCATCAAAAACACTGGACCAATCATATCTAGCAAATAGAAGATTTGAACATGTTGATCTACTCGAACGGAATCCATGTTAAGCAGTATGTAAAAGGTTATTTATTGAAACATGGCGGTTGATGTGAAACAAAATCAAACGCTCTAGTACCTAACAGCAAATACATGTCAAACTAACTGGTATAAAATTGCTGGCGCATGACCTATCACCTTTTTTATATACAGGGCAAACTATCGATTTTTGCCAGTGGAGGGTAATCTTTGATTTGCATAAGGAAAATATGAATATTCGATGTAGTGGACCGCAATTGTGGGATGCTAATTCTCTAAGTAGGATCGATGGCAATCCGTCAGGGCCAGCAGAATGACACAGTTTTAATCGTCGAAGTTGCTTATATACATGAGCGATAGAAATATGGGACGTCAAGTTAAATGATTTATTATTATGATGAAAGGTGCCGTGTACAGTAACTGATTCATCTATTCTAGGAAAGAATGTCTCTACAAATGTATTAGCGACCATATAATCGTCGACAACTACTTTATTTTTCACACGTAACGGAAAACATTTGCATCTCGATCGATTTTTGGATGCACAATATTTGAAAAATAAACTTGGCTCATACTTGATATTATAAACGAGTAATTTCTCATAGTAGAGATTCTTAAATCTTTTAAGTGCCGTAAATCTGTTTATTGCGTTTCGATATAATTGATATTCTCCTTAAGAGAATATCAATTGATTTCTCAAAGTAGAGTTTCTTAGATCTGTTAAGTGCGTAAATCTGTTTATTGCGTATCGATATAATTGATATTCTCCTTTAGATTGACGATATCGACGATAAAGGATCTTACACTCCTTAAGATGATTAATTACACTCCTTAAGATAATCGATGCCTCATTGATCATCCCCGTAGTCCACAATCTCACTTTCTTAGGCTTCCATTTCGATGATCACCTTTCCATTAAACCCTTCGTCCGTGACAAGGTCCGCTCATCTAACTTAATTCTCCGTGACATCCGCCGTATCCGCCCCTTATCGACTTCCGTTCTTGTATGTCTCTTCTTTCATCGCTTCTTTTCCCTAAAATCGATTACTGCTTTAGCCTTTTCGCCAATTCTCCAAAATCCATCATCCTACCCCTACAACGAATAATCAACACCGCCGTTCGAGTGCTCTTTCGTCTCCGTCGCTTCGACCACACATCCACATATTTTGCTCAACTCTCATGGCCTACCATCCACATCCGCATCAAACTCCGCTTTCTTATCGTTACTTTTCGTATCATCGGTGTCGGCTCCCCATCGTTCATCAACATTCTTTCTTAGACGATACTCGCCCCACCTCGCTATCGCTTCGTTCCTGTCATACCCTCTTACTCCACGTTCCTAATTACTCCAACAACTACGGTCTCCAATCCTTCCTCGTCGCCGCCTCACTGGCCTAAAATCAACTCCCTCTCGACGTCCGCCGCGCCCCCTCCTTTATTACATTCAAACACCTCCTCCGCCTACACCTTCTCGACACCTGATTCACAGTCTTGTTTTGTTGTGGTCATGTAAGCGTGCGCTAGCACGCATTTGCCACGTTAAAATAAATCCTTTTTTTTAAGAAGATTTCCTAACTCTACGTCAAACCACGGCTTATTGTATTTACGGGAGTGTGAAGCACGTAAAGGCGCATATCTGTCTAGAAGAGAAGCAAAAGTATCTCGAAAAAACCTCCATGCATATTCCAATCCGACCACAAATCGGCCAAACCAAACAACGCGATCAAGGTGCCTACCGATTGCGCTATAATCGGCCTTGAAAACGTTAAGCTATATGTGACAAGTGTTTATGGAAGACAGAACGAACGGAAAGAGAATTAACATACTGCAATGGTCACTATTCCCTATAGCTTGTATGTAGTCAATATTTATCGGTAGATCATGGTTAGACAAACATAAATCTAATAGACTTCTAGAAGAGCCTCTAAAACGAGTGTCTTGATTTACGTACTGAAAGTAATTCAGCTCGTTTAATAAATCGAGTAGTTCAGAAGATTCCCAATCACAGCCGCTCAAACGGGAATAAGTAGACCAGTCTATACGTGGCATATTAAAGTCTCCAAGTAAGATTAAGTTTTCGTAAGAGGCGAACTGTTCTAAATCTTTCCGGAGGCGTTTGATGGATGCCATAGGACTTCTGTACACAAATCCAACGACAACAGAGGAATCAGGGCTTTCGAAACGACATCATAGGGATTGGTAACTAATCTCCTCATTATCATAATATAGGACACTGAATGTAATACTATCTCGCGCGTATATGACTACACCGCCACCTCTGACATTAACACGATCACAAGGGTATGAGCTGCAACCGGGAATTGCAATTTCTGAGTCATCAATGTTAGAATTCAACCAAGATTCACTGAATGCCAGGATACTAGCATTACTTTCTTCAGCAAGTAGCGTAACCTCTACCATTTTTGGGAGAATACTCTGAAGATTAGAATATAACACATTTATAAATTTTTCACAAAAATATCTGGTATTTTGGTTACATTTGGACTTTCGTTATTCCTTTGATAGGTGCGACGCAGCTCGATAGGTCGAATGCATGTTAAATTTTGTCATGTGAGGGTAACATTGTCCAAAACACACGATGGCGGCTTCGCACTACTTGAAAATTTTGAATCCTAAGATTTCGCTCTCCACTGTTAAGTCTTTTTTTGAAGCTCAATCTTAGCCAGCTTTTACTTTTCTCTATCTGACGGGTCTAAGTCTCTAAGTCATCTAATGCCAGTACCACTAAGTCTATAAGATTTTCTTAATAAAACATTAACGTACTCTTTGTCACTGAATACTATTTTTAATAAGCGAGGTTTCGCATTTGTATCATCAGATTTGCCTATGCGAAAGAGGGAAACTACTTTCAAGGATGTTATAATTTCCGAATCACAATCAGATAATACACGTCCCAATATGGACCTAACTTTATCGAGGTCATCATTCCACCTTTGTTGTTTATTGCTGTCGACTCAACAATACTGACCATTATTATAGCTCTATCTCGTGGAATCAACGGTCGCTTTCGGGACACATCTAAGAATAACGAATGCCGTTTCGTCATCACAATGACTCATCAGTGCCAGATCCCTCAAACTACTGGATGCAAAGGAGGACTGGCAGACGGCAATCAATGAATGAATCAATGTGAATGATGTACTAGAAAATTTTCTAGTAACATCATAGAGTACTAAATCAGTACTACAGCTACACCAAAAAGGATCATTAGCAAAAGCACTGGCAAATGCCAGCGCAGGTGAAAATCAACAGTATGTTGATTGTTTATTGCTGACGACTCAACAATATTGGCCATTATTATAGCTCTATCTCGTGGAATCAACAATCGTTTTCGGGACCAATATAAATGTACATTTGTATTACGATAGTTCACTTTAACGGGTTTGTCCAGGGAGGTGTATCGATTATTAATATTATCATCTGTATAATTTCGCTCGTTGCTCTCCTCTATGGATGGCCTAGATATGATGTCATCCCCACTTTGAGCACTGAACTCTGGTTCGAGTCCTATCGATACCGACTTGACAACTGATGCTGAAACATCCACCTAAATTGTAAAAGCTGGTTATCTTTAGGTGTCCTATATAGAATTTGTTCTACACAATTTCCCTCGTCGGTTTTATCTTCTGCACAATTTCCCATATCATTCAATTTACACTGATTAATTACCGACGACGACTCAAAAATGTTAGACAATAAAATATCATTGTCATCAATGCATAGAGTTGATTGCTGCCTAGTATCATTACCGTCATTATTATGTTGTATTGGCGAGATAGATGTATCATTATTGGAAGAATATTTATGTGTGCAGGCTTGGCTGTTTTTAGTTTTTTTGAATCAAGGCACGTAGTGAGACCAGTGCAGCTGACGCACAGTAGCCGTATAGCAATGTTTTTATCTTAGATCAATAAGTTGATTAGTTGTACCGGTTACTGATGTCCAAATATCACATCCTGGTTTGGAACACTGTACTTGGTTTGATTCGTAGTTCAAGACTTCGACTGATGACTGCACACGATAAAGGAGGGGGCGCGGCGGACATCGAGAGGGAGTTGATTCCAGGCGAGTGAGGCGGCGACGAGAAAAGAACGGAGACCACAGTTGTTGGAGTAATTGGGAACGTGGAGTAAGATGGTATGACGGGAACGCAGCGATAGCGAGGTGTGGCGAGTGTCGTCTAAGAAAGGAAGGTTAATGAACGAAGGGCAGCCGACAGCGATGAGACGCAAAGTTACGATAAGAAGGCGGAGTTTGATGCGGATGTGGATGGTGGGCCAGGAGAGTTGAGCAAAATATGTGGATATGTGGTCAAAGCGACGGAGACGAAAGAGCACTCGAACGGCGGAGTGCTCTAGTAGAAGGATGATGGATTTTGGAGAATTGGCGAAAAGGCTAAGGCAGTAATCGACTTTACGGAAAAGAAGCGATGAAAGAAGAGACATACAAGAACGGACGTCGATAAGGGGGCGGATACGGCGGATGTCATGGAGAGTTAAGTTAGACGAGCGAACCTTGTCACGGACGAATGGTTTAAGGGAAAGGTGATCATCGAAATGGAAGCCTAAGGAAGTGAGATTGTGGACTATGGGGATGATTGATGAGGCAAAAAATACAGTGGGAGGATATATGTTTGGTTTACAGAAGAGGATCCACATTATTTTAGACTTGTTGGGGTTTAGAACGAGATAGAGATTAGAGAGACGTTCGTAGATAGAAGAAATTCAGTTGGAGGCAGAAATGCCGATATGTGTATGCGATGTGCGGGTGCATGAGCATAGATGAGGATATCATCAGCGTATTGCACGACGTTAAAGGAAAAAGGTTTGATAAACGGAGAGAGATCGCTAAGCAGAAGAGAGAAAAGCAGGGGACCTAGGACTGAACCTTGTGGGACCCCGCAAAAAATAGGGATGGAAGGGGAGGATGATGAATTAGAACAGACGCGAAAGGAACGGTCGGATAGATATGAGGCGAACCATGCTACGGAGGAGGAAGAAAAGCCGTAATCATAACGAAGACGAGAAAGGAGGACGGAGTGGTCGACAATGTCGAATGCAAAGGAGTGGTCGAGGGAGATGAGAACACTATATAGAGCCTTGACTCGAGAAATGAGTAAGTCGTTGTACACTTGTATTCATGCGATTTCTGTCGATTGATTTGACCGGAAAACGGATTAGAAAGGATAGTACAGATTGGATGAGGAGAGATAAGCCTTGATCTGTTTCAAGATGAGGCGTTCTAAGAGTTTAGAGTAGGGAATAGTGAAATGGGGCGATAACTAGAATGAAGAGAGAGTTCGAGCGATTGTTTCTTAAGGAGGGGACAAACGATTGCGGATTTCCGGTGTGTAGGGAATTTACGACTGCGAATGGACGAGTTAAACGAGGTTGTGAGAAAAGGGGATATCGATGAGCATATGAATTTTATTATGTGGGTAGGCAGTGTATCGGTGGGTGAGATTTTGCTGGGCAAGGACATGGGAACAGATGAGACTTCGGAAGGTGAGACAGGGAGAAGATGAAAGAGTTCCGGGAGAATGTGGCTTGGCGGAGCCGAGTGGGATATGATGGAGACCAGGGTGTGAGAGAGCAACGTGGGTACTTTGCTCTGGAGAAATGACGAATAATCATAAAGATTGATGTTGCACGGCGGAGAGGAGCGAGCAAGGATTGAGTTAAAAGTATTCCATAGAGTCTTATTGTTGAATGAAGTGATGATTTTATGCTGCCAATAGGAGTTGCATTTGGTACGTAGTAGGTGGAGATGATACTGCCGATGAGCAAGATAGGAATCACGGAAAGACGAAGTGATCGAGCGGAAATCACGTCTGAGATAGCGGTGATATACTTGAAAAGCATGACGTAGTCGACGCATTGAGAGTAGGCACTGGATGTCAAACCATGGGGGCACGTTGCAAGCGGCGGTGTAGGTGAGGCTTGAAAGGTAAGATAATATCGAGAATGGATGTGAGTTCAGAGTCGAAAAGAAAGGCGAGATCGTGAGGAGAGTATTTATAGTTGGATAGAATGTTGATGAACTGGATTGACTCGGTGGAAGAGGGGCGGTCGAGGCGGATGTTGAAGTCGCCAAGAACGATTGAAGGGATTGAGGACAAAGAACAGTGGGACAGAAGGTCAGCGAGTTCGGTAAAAAATAATAATGTAGGAGCTGATGAACCAGGACGGTATACCATGGCGAGATCTAGAGTGATCGGGTAAGAAGAACGACAAGTGAGCATTTCAAAAGAGCAAGGACTGAAAGTGGAAGTGATTTTGCGAAGAGACGCGGGTGACGGGCGAATGCGACTATGCCGCCATGATTAGAGAATTTAGAAGCGGATTTGCTAAGGGGGCGAGCGGATTCGACTAGTGAGCAACCGGCAGAGAGCAAACGGCGGATGGAGATGTCGTCAGAATCGGACTGCCAGGATTCGTTGAGGCAGAAGAGATCGATGGATTGCTTAGTGAATAAGTTGAGGATGATATCGGATTTATTGAGAATAGATCTAGTGTTGAGGAGGCCTAGGCGGAAACCGTGTGTAGTGGTAGTAGGGGCTAGTGGAGAAGGCACATAGGGGAGATGGAGCGCCATTGAATTTTTGGGTGGGTGCGGACAACTTGAAAATTTCCGTCGATGTTTCAGATAAGGAGAGATGTTTCGCCGTTTTCCTCGCGACGGCGTTTTTCGATGCGGGCAGATGAGAGTTGAGCGATTTCGGAGGGGGTGCGATCTGGAAAAATGCGAGTGGCTGAATTGTTCTCCAGCATCATACCAAGTTAACAAATCGGAAGAGTTTCGTATTGAACAGGTATTGCGACGTTCTTCTAAACGGGTAGCGGGCCTTCATAACCTTACTTATAAGGAACGGTTAAGTCGCCTTAATATGCCTTTATTATCATCACTTCGAGCACTAAATGACCTGGTTGAAGTGTGGCGGGCGATGAGCAATCCTGAGAATCCCGAAATGACTTAAGATTACGTGGTCATCCACTTATGTTACAACGTAAACACTGGTGTAAATTTTTTTAAGTTTGGGTATATATACATTAGTTTTTAATCAATTCTTTTCGTTGTTTTTACTCAAACCTAATTCGCGAAATCTAAATTTACACTATTTCGTCGTAGACAAAAAGATGATGTTTTGGCTATTGCTATTGCAATCTTTGTTTTCATTTGATTTATGAATATAGCATAGTCAATATTTTCTCATATAGCTCTCTTGCGGGAAATGTTTTGTAAAACTTTGTTTGCTTCACGTTTAATTCCACCACTGGTATACAGTATAAACGGATGAAACACTGCTTTTTCTATCTTCGAAATGCGTTCTGCATATTTTGCCATTTTTCTGGATTGGTGATAATTATAGCCAGCAGATGGTCTTGATATATAGTAAGAAGCATGACAGTTAAAAATACAGATGTCTAAAAAGGACCGCTCCAGATTTCCGTGATCAGTACTGCTGAAAGCAATATCTAGACGAGCCTCTCTTGCACGGGTAGTTGTGCGATGTTCAGACAATACCTCATTATCCACATACGACAACTTTGGCTCTACAATGACGTGATAGGATACTTTCTTGATTGCGTCCGCGACTATATCACGAACAACATTATGCCTAATTGTAGGAATTCCATTCGTCTGACATGAAAGAGCATGTATGTTTGTCAACGGCTCCCCACAGCAGCATTTGGTGATAACCTCATTCACTTCAACTCGATATCTCGCAATCAAAGCATCTCTGAAGGTATCTGTAGACATACGAAAATCCTGTCTGCCAAAACATCGATTCGTAAGCCATAAAAAAGACGACATATTTGAAACGACGACAACCTTAGACGACAACCATCGACGACCATCCGCTTGACAATTATCGACAACCATCGACGACATCCGCTCGCTACTTACAACTAACGGCTTGCAGACTAACGGAGTTTAAACCTTCTTGATTATAACTAACTAATTGACATTGTATTATGGCAAAGAGAAAGCTAACTAAACATGTCGGCCAGCAACTATAGTCCGTCAAGGAAGCTTACATCGAAAAGCAAATTGGATGCGACAACAAGAACTGCAATGTCTGGACTCACGTTGCTATTCCTTTGACTGACGAGGACAACGTTTTAAATCGGAATTTCCTCTGCGACTTCTGTTGTGCTGCCCTCGTAGGTAAGCTAATGAAGAATGACCACTCAAACGGTGGAGACGTTCTGAACGCTAACGAAACAGAGTTGTGCTCAATAAATGAACTTGATGATATCTCTCAGTCGACTCAGACTGCTGTTATACATGGAACATCAACAAACGACAACATATTTCCCAAGCTATCGTCGTCATCCGTTTGCTTACTTACTCATTGGTCATCTATGAAAACCGTTCTTGAAACTTCTCTCACACACATTCCTCCTTTAACTACGGATAAAACTTCCCTTAATCTTCATCTTCCTAACAATGCAAACAGTAACATCTCGTACCTCATTTTTCCTATTCATCCCCACATCTAAATACATCTCATACCTCTTTATTCTCTTCACATACTCCTTACTCTACCTCCACCGTTTCACTTCTCAATAATTTACGACCTTCCTTCGAAATTATCTCCAGTAACATCTCCGTTCAACCTATTCAATAATCTACTTCTGTCACACATGCTCCAACCGTATCACCTATCAATAATTTACATCCTTCCGTCAAAATCATCTCCAGTAACATCTCCGATCAACCGATTCACACTCCACTCCTGTCACACATGCTCCAAACTATCTTAAATCTTCACTTAGCATCCATGTCATTCCCACGTTTATCTGCTCTTCTGCCTCTACTACTACCAGGTATATCCGTCCACCACTACTTAATCGTTTTCCTTCGCGCGATTGATGCATTATCATATGTAATTTAAAGGTTTCCGAATCTGCTTCTCATCAATGTCGCCTCAATGATGATGTACCTGCATTCAGATCTATACTAGCAACCATTCTTACTGATAATAATTCATCCCTCTTCAAAAATATCGCTCCTGTATCATTGATCCGTTTAAACAAATCCACTAAATCCAGTCATCTCAGTCATCCACTCCTAAAAATCGTTTTCCGACATAGTTCACATGCAGTCTTCGTACTTTCCCAACGTTTTAACCTTCTTACCACTTCGTCTACTTGTCGTATCTTTCCTGACCGCTCCCCTTCTGATATTGCCCAGCTCAATTTAGCTCGCATTGAGAAACATCGACGTGAAACAAACGGCGAGTCATCCTTATCTATACGTCAAATCAACGGAAATTTTCACGTTGTACACACAAGGCCAAAAATTCGATGGCGTCCCATCTCTCCCCCTTGTCTTCTTCGCTAGTCGATCTCGCTCCTAAGCATACTTTTCGTCTTAGTCTATTCAACACTCGCTCCATTCTTCATAAAGTTGATATGCTTCTTGATATCTTCGATCAATTATTTATCGATATTCTCTGCATTACCGAATCCTGGCATTGTGACTCCGACGATCTTGCTATTCGTTGTCTATGTCGCTCTAGTTGTTCTTTAGTTGAATCAGCTCGTCCAATTGCCTCCCACACATCTACTGCTTCTAACCATGGCGGTATTGTTGCCATTGCTCATCACCCATTGTCTTTACGTAAAATAGACGTTAACATCCGTTACACCTCGTTCGAATTACTCATGCAGATTATCAACTCCTTTCCATCTTGAACTTGTGATTGTATACCGTCCAGGTTCAGTTGCCCCATCACGTATCTTCTTTAACGACCTTGCAGATCTTATGTATCACTATTCATTGTCTTATACTCCCTCATTTGTTCTTAATGACTTTAACATTCGTCTCGATCGCCCGGCTGACTCTGACTCTATCACTTTAACTAATCTTTTTTCTGATTTAATCTATAAATTACTTTCAAAAAGCCCATCTCATATTCTCGGCGGTGCTCTCGACATCATTGCTGTCCCTAACTGCTTCAATGACTATACTTCCTTGTCAATTACTGATCCTGGTTTGTCCGATCATTTCCTTGTCACTATTACTCTTACTCGTCCCCATCCTCCTTATCCGCCTCCAGCATTATCCACACCAAGTCGACCCTGGAAACTTCTTGATATCCATATTCTCTGCAAAGCCTTACTCAATTCTTCACTTTGTTCACTTCCTCGTAAATATCTCCCCCCCCTATGATCTATGCATTCTGTTTGATTCCGAACTTATGTCTATCATCAATAAATTTTGCCTAGTCGACTCCGACACCCTCATCACTTGCTCCATGCTCCCTGGTTCGATTCTGACTGTAGTCTTTCTATGCGTCGACTCCTTCACTCTTTTCGTGTGCATAATCGCTTTCTTAAACGTTCTCCCCACTCACGCCCTCCAAATCTTCGTGATTCCTACTTTTATCTACGCCGTTCACATCTTATTCTTATACGTATTAAACGTACTATCTTTTGGCGAAATCAACTCGAGTCATCTTACAACTCTAAATCTCATTGGAAAATCTTAAACTCAATTCTTTCACGATCATCCCCTTGTAATATAAATCCTGATGAATTCTCTTCTTATCTAAGCACTAAGCTATCTAATTTACTTTTCCTACTACCCATAGCCCCATTGTACCCACTCTTCTCTTTAAATACTTCCCTCCCAGAACTATTCCACCTTATTCCCGTTTCGTCTGATGAAGTTTCTTCGGTTCTGCTGTCATTACCTAACAAAACCTCTCCTTCTGACCCAATTCCAACTCACTTACTTAAAAATATCTGCTCCTCTATCTCACCCTTCCTAACTACATTTTTCAACTCGTCCATCCGTAGCCGTACATTTCCTTCCATCTGGAAATGCGCCACTGTTCGTCCCCTCATCAAAAAGCAATCACACGACTCCT
Organism: Pomphorhynchus laevis; assembly: GCA_012934845.2. Classification (NCBI taxonomy): domain Eukaryota; kingdom Metazoa; phylum Acanthocephala; class Palaeacanthocephala; order Echinorhynchida; family Pomphorhynchidae; genus Pomphorhynchus; species Pomphorhynchus laevis. Next base: position 80,861 of record WNNJ02001443.1, on the reverse strand, counting down.
CACTACCATCTTCGTACCGTCCAATCTCACTTCTCCCAACCCCCTCTAAACTCCTTGAGCGTCTCGTTCTCAGGCAAGTTAATACATATCTATTTTCCTACAACTTATTTCCTCCCTTCCAAGCCGCTTTTCGCTCTAATCACTCTACTGAAATTGCCTGTCTTAAAGTTTATAATGACTTACTCATCTCGCGCGATCATAAATTATGTAGTGTCATAGTTTCTCTTGATCTATCGTCTGCTTTTGACATCGTCGATCACTCGATTCTTCTCCATCGCCTTCGTCATGATTATGACTTCTCTTTACCCACTGTATCATGGTTTTCTTCATATCTATCAAACCGTACATTTCGCGTCTATTCTAACTCTTCTCTCTCCCATCCTTCATCCATCCCGATCGGTGTTCCATAAACTATGTATTAGGCCATATGCTTTTCTCTCTTCTTCTCGGTGACTTGTCTTTGATTTCTTATACATTTAACTTCCATGTTATGCAATATGATGATGACATTCTCATCTATGCTCACTCACCTGCTTATCGTATTCATCATAGTGTTTCTGTTTCCAGCTGTCTTGTCTCAATTTCCAATCATCTTTCTTCCCTTCGCCTTTCTCTGAATTCTGATAAATCTAAAATTATGTGGATCCTACCTCGACGCTTCGGCGTAGAACCTCCTTCCGTATCATTAAATTCTACAATTCTTCCTATCGTTGATAATCTCGTTTTCCTAGGCTTTCATTTCGACAACCGACTTTCACTTAAACCATTCGTTAGTGATTAAGTACGCTCATCTACCTTGATACACCGCGATCTCCGTCAAATTCGTAGATTGATCGATTTCCCTTCTTGTATGACTCTCATATCTTCTCTTCTTTTCTCAAGACTTGATTACTATCTTAGTATATTTTCCAACTCACCTAAATCCACTCTTCTTCCTTTACAATGCATCATCAACGCGGCCGTCCGAGTTCTCCTCCGTCTTCGTCGTTTTGATCATACATCCCAACATCTTGTTTCTCTTGGTTTGCCTACCATTTATTGTCGTTTTCAAATTCGTCTTCTTATCATTGCTTTTCGCATTATAACTTCTCATACCCCTTCATTTCTCAACCTTCCTTTTCTCGACAATTCTCGTACTGTGTATTGTGCTCTGCGTTCCCGTAATTCCCTTCTTTTACATGTCCCATACTACTCTACCACTTTTGGCTTCCGCTCCTTCGTTGTGTCTGCTCCTCTCTCGTGGAATCAACTGCCTATTCATATCCGCCAATCAACATCTATGCCGTGCTTCAAACGCCAAATCCAATTCCATTTCAACAATTAACTAATTATCTGTGACTTTTGATGTTCTTTTTTTGTTTGTTAGTGGTCATGTAAGCGTGCATTTTGCACGCATTTGCCACTTTAAATAAATTATTGTATTATTATAATGAAGCTTCTTTATCACCTGCGTACTCTATAATAGTCTTGTATCTTTCACTTACTCTTTGTAAAAATAAAAGTCTTTTGTTCGTATGATATTGAGATTTAGCTAATTTTATGCTCGATAAAAGTTTCAATTCCAAAATTTCCAATTCTTCACCAACAAAATTTTCCAAAAACGGTTGACATTGCTCCGGGGATAAACTATAATTGGACTCCGCCATCTCTAGGGGATTTAGTATACCAAGCCCTCCATGGCTGAATGGAAGCGAAGCTACTACAATGAGCTCTTTTATTCCCTTATTCAATCCAAACAGCTTTGGTATAAAATTATTCTGTAAACAATCAACCAGAGTTGCCAAATCATATTAATGACTGGTGTTGTTCTTAATAGGTGTGTCCAACGAAATTGAAGTGCTTGGCTTAATGCAGCATAGCCTATTTGAGCATCAATGGGTAGAATCTTACAAAGCTTGTGGATTTCGTCTATCCATCCGGTAATTTTCTCAGTTACACTTCGTTCAACAAAGGTTTCTTGACCTACAAATGATCCGAGGATTTTTCCTCCTTCTGCACACACTTCGACATCAGTACCGTCCTGACTTTATTAATGTTTTCCGGATGTACAATAATTTTACATTTTTGAGGATTTACTATGACCGTTACATACACAACAGTTTTGTACATTGTTGGGTTTCCCACGCGTCATTCCAAGTTCGTTTGATTCCAAGTTAGTTCAATTGATTGTAGTCTTATTCCGTAATTGCTAACTGCAGTTCGTCAATTCACTTGTGTATATTGTAAGAATTTTAATAACCAAGACAATTTTCTAGTAATAATAATTATTATTTCAGTTAGATTCATTCTGACTTATTCTGAATAAGTTAGATAATCTGAATTACTCGAACAGTGAATACTAATAAAAATTTTCAATACTTTAATACACCCATAGTTTAATACTGCTTCAATATTTATTATTATATTTATCAGATTCATTAAGCGTGTTGTAGGCGTCTCTCCGAAGTGCTCGACGACTGCGGTTTATGTTTTATCTAAAGTCGAGTTATGTACGGAGTATTTACGAAATATGATCGGAGCACAAGATACGGTACATTATATTCAAAATAAAAAAGACTTTACAGATAAGGTTAGCAAGCTAGATCATCATCTGTACACTTCACCAGTTAATACGCAAACGAGTTGGCAGTCTCCGTGTGCTTCTAAACGCCCCCTCGTTTGGAGGGTTTCTTTACACGGATATCACGACAAGTTTTGTTGCACTCGCATACCTGTCCATAAACGTGGAGTTTCGTGTGTGTGTTTTTCTGTGGTGATAGATGTGAGTCTTTATCCCACGTATTTGAGTGCCCGGTGTTAGCGCAAAAATCTTTGAAGGAGATCGATAGGTTAAGTTTACGGCTAACCTGATAAACCTGCTAAATTTCTTTTGCCTGTTGGGAACTAGCGGTGGACTATCAAATATTGATATTATCTCAAATGAAGTCGTTGCACAATGTTTTATTTAATTTCTTTCATTTGGCCAAGTCGAGAGACGCAGTGCCCTAATAAATTTCCTCTACATTATTATATTTATTATTATGTATGCAGGACTCGTAAATCGTCTAGGTACGTCTGAGAATCGTAAAAAAGGATTTATTTTTACATGGAAAATGCGTGCCGGCGCACCGCTTACATGACCACAACGACAAAAAACAAAACTCTAAATCATGTGTCGAGGAGGTGGGTACGGAGGATGTATTTGAATGTAATAAAGGCGGGTGTATTCGAATGTAATCTATGCCTATAGATTAGCATTATTATATTTAACATTATTATGTTTTGTTTATTTTATAATTATATTAAATACGTAGACTCAGTTAGCTTATTTGATTCTCATGGAATCAAATGGGAATTTAATAAAGGCATAGATTTGTTCTGTTATCATACCTTAGCAAGCGTGATTTTATTGTTCCATATCTTGTTCACATCAACAGCTTATTATTTCGAAACAACTTACAACTCTGTATTATGAGGAAGTGTTCAGATCGGCAACTAAATTATTGCCGGAACTGAAGAACTTGGATTACATTAAAAGTGAAATTTTAAGAATTTTCTTCAAAATCATTAAAATAATTTAATAGATACATATTTAAACTAGTTCACTGTAAAAAATTAAACGAAAAATTGTAAAATATATAAATTAAAAAATTAAAGGAGAACGTTTAATCAGAAGAAATACATTAGAAGAATATCATAAAGAATATATTAACGGCATGCGATTACTACTCTGAAGATATAATTATAATCGAAAATCTAAATGATCCAATGGTGGTGTTTCTCCATCTGAAAATATATGATTTAGATCCTAAGTTACCCATTAATACAAACTGTGCACGAGTATTAGGACTTATAATTGAGAAACAACTCTCCTAGCCCACCATCCACTTCCGCATCAAACTCCGCCTTCTTCTCGTAGCTTTTCGTATCATCGATGTCGGCTCCCCATCGTTCATCAACCTTCCTTTCTTAGACGACACTTGCTCCACCTCGCTATCGCTGCATTCCCGTCATACCCTCTTACTCCACGTTCCCAATTACTCCAACAACTATAGTCTCCGATCCTTGTTCGTCGCCACCTCACTCGCCTGGAATCAACTCCCTCTTGACGTCTGCTGCGCTCCCTCCTTTATCATATTCAAACACCTACTCCGTTTACACCTTCTCGACACATGATTTACATTTTTGTTTTTTTTTGTGTGGTCATGTATGCGTGCGCTGACACGCATTTAAATAAATCTTTTTTAAACAACGGCTTGCTAAGATAAAATCGAGACATCAACATTGATCTAAATGTGGATAAAATATTGACAAAACGGCAATTATTTTTATAGTGTGGGCAAGCGATCGAACACAATCCTATTTGTGGATGGCTACGACCTTCCACTAGTTATATAAAGAGGCAAGAAAGCGAAAGTTACTGGGATACGCTGGTAGGCAAAATACGGACTATGTTGCGAGATACCGTCAAGAAGATGTGTATTTAATAGAATAGAATTGAATAGAATTTATTTAGAGTGACCTTTATGGTGAATAGAACCACTTACAGGCCCACTATAAAAATTAAAAGACAAGTTTACGTCCGATGAATGTTTGAACTTGTATGTAGAGTTATTGAATTGATAAGATAAAGTGTTATTTTAGTTCGTTTGCAAGAAGTAAGGCGATCAAAGAAGTTTTGAAGTGTTTAATCGACGTCAATGATTTTGTGTCACGAGGAAGTTTGTTCCAAAGGCGTGGTGCAGCGATGGTGAACGCACGATATCCGTGATTACCGTTGTGACGGGGGACGAAAAGCGAGTAGGAGCGATGACTTCTTAGGGAGATACCAGTCGTCATATAGGATGTGCTATCAGGAAGATATAGATAAGGAGGATCGTGTCGGAATTTGATTTGCTATGCAAGTGAGAATTTGAGAGGTTATGCGGCTCGGAATGTCCACCCAGTTAAGGATGCGGAGGGTGTTGGAGATGTGGTCGTACTTGCGAAGGCGGAAGATGACTCTAGCAGTCGTGTGCAGAATCATTTGTAAATAGTGAAATTGATATGCTAGACAGTTTACGAGAAGACCTAAGCAATATTCTAGACGAGGCATGAAAAGGCTGGAGATCAAAATAGCTGTCGATTTGACGTCGAGGTTTCTACGGACACTTCGGATGTATAACCCAGTCAAAGACATACTGAATGTGGATGTTTAGACGCTGTCTTAAAATGACTTAACCTTGCAATAGCATGGGGTGCAAAGAAGATAACCATCAAAAGCGACTCTGTAACATTTGTTTCCTGGTTAAAATTGACGATCGGCAAGTATGAACAACTTCTCGTCAGGTATTAGTTTGACGCTTATAAAGATACAGTTGCAAATACTATAGGAGCTTGTACAAGAATTCAATTTACAAGTTACAATCGGGTATGTTATTAGACAAACAAATAAATAAACAAACAAATACACAAACAATTTACAAGCTGGTTGGTTGCAAATAACGAATAAGCACGACGATCACAAACATGTGCTCTCTCGGGAAACGAAAAACGACAATGAAAACGTTAAGTACACTTCATTTGCTGTTTCAAATGGTAATCGATAGTTGTAAGGAATTTGCGAAGGAAGCATATACGAACTTAAAGTTTTCAAGATACGAAATGGCAAGTCGTAAAATCCTACACACGATGCCAATGTATCGATCCATATCCTATAGCACAGTAACATGGAAAATTGAGCGTGAACAGTATATGGACAAGACTGACATGTCACATTACTCACTACAATCAAATCAGCCAATTAGTATACGTATGTACAACTGCAAGTACATTGCTCGATACACGACTGCAGCGTCTGGACAACAATCACCTGCGACAAGAATAAGGCTAAAGAAGACTTCGTATGTGGTTTTTGTGCCAACAAACTAATCTGCAACATTTTCAATAAGCACATATCAACATCCAACACGTCAACTCAAACTACCCCCGTCGTTTCTAATGTCCTTTCTCCACCCACCGACCCTGCCACCATATACACTTCCCATTCCATGTCATCTTCACTCCCCGACACCCCACGTTCCGTCCTTCCCGTCTCGTTTCTCAATAACTTGCATCCATCAATTAAAATCACCTCAACCAACCTCCACTATCCTTCCACTCATAACCTTTCCTCACATCGCTTACCACCCTATTTATTATCATTATCCTCTATGTCTCCAGTCGTCAAACCAAATCCCTCCAAATCATCAATTGCCAGCTCTTCTATTGTGATCTCACCTACTCACGTCAGTCGTCCTTTTTTACGGAGGCGCTTGGCTTCTCGCGATCGTGCGTCATTGTCACTAATATCACGCCTTCTAACTCCTTATCTCCACAAGCACGTCTGGACCACGATGTTTCCGCCTTCAGATCCATCCTCTCGTCAATTGTTCCTGCGGATAAACCATCCTTTTTCAAGGGCATTTCTCCTGTCGCATTCATCTGTCTAAACAAATCTTCTCAATCTAATCCTTCCCAGCCCCCACTCCTAAAAATAGTTTTCAAGCATCGCTCTCACGCGTCTTCTGTCCTCTCTCAACGATTCAAACTCATGTCATCTTCAACCACTCGAATTTTCCCCGATCGCGCCCCTTCCGAAATCGCTCAAATCTCTTCATCCCGCATCGAAAAACGCCGTCGCGAGGAAAACGGCGAAACATCACTCTCCATCCGAAACATAGACGAAAATTTTCAAGTTGTCCACACCCGTCCAAAAATTCGATGGCGCTCCATCTCTCCTATGTGTCTTCTCCACTAGACTCTTTCGCCACAGCACACGGTTTCCGCCTAGGTCTCCTCAACACTAGATCTATTCTCAATAAATCCGATCTTATCCTCAACCTATTCACCAAGCAATCCATCGATCTCTTCTGCCTCACCGAATCCTGGCACTCAGATTCCGACGACCTTTCCATTCGCCGTCTGCTCTCTGCCGGTTGCTCCCTAGTCGAATCCGCCCGCCCCCTCAGCTCATGCCCTTCTAAATTCTCTAATCATGGCGGCATCGTCGCATTCGCGCGTCACCCCGCGTCTCTTCGCAAAATCAATCCCCTTTCAGTCTTTGCTCTTTTGAATTGCTCACTTGTCGCTATTCTAACCCGATCACTCTAGATCTCGCCATTGTATGCCGTCCTGGTTCATCAGATTCTACAGCCTTATTTTTTACCGAACTCGCTGACCTCTTTTCTCATTGTTCTTTGTCCTCAATCCCTTCACTCGTTCTAGGCGACTTCAATATCCGCCTAGACCGCCCTTTTCTACGAATTCCATCCGGTTCATCAACATTCTATCCAACTACAATTACAAACTAATCTCCACTGCCCACACACATATACTTGGTGGGGCACTCGACATCATCGCTGTCCCCGATCATTTTGCTGCCTACACCTCACTGTCCATCTCTGATCCAGGTCTATCCGATCACTTTCTTATCACCCTTGATCACACTCGCAACCACACCACTCTCCTCACACACCTACAATCCTACGTCGTTCTTTGAGAAATCTTGACCTCTCCCTTCTTCGCTCTGCCTTACTCAAATCGTATCTATCATTACCCACAATAACATATTCATCTATTCACGATCTCGCCTTTCTTTTCGACTCTGAACTCACATCTACTCTCGATATTATCTTGCCCTTCAAGTCTCACCCACACCGTCGCTTGCACCGTGCCATATGGTTTAACATCCAATGTCTACTCTCAAAGCGTCGACTCCGCCATTCTTTTCTAGTCTATCACCGCTCTCTCAGACGTGATTTCCGCTCGATCACTCCGTCTTAACGTGATTCCTATCTTGCTCATCGCCGGTCTCATCTCAACCTACTACGTACCAAATGCAACTCCTGGCAGCATGAAATCATTACTTCATTCAACACTAAGACTCTATGGAATACTTTTAACTCAATCCTTGCTCGCTCCACTCCGCCGTGCAACATCAACCTCCATGATTATTCGTCATTTTTCTAGAGCAAAGTATCCACGTTCCTATCTCACACTCCGGTATCCATCTTATCTCACTTGGCCCCGCCTAGCATCATTCTCCCGGAACTCTTTCATCTTCTCCCTGTCTCACCTTCCGAAGTCTCATCTGTTCTCATGTCCTTGCCCAGCAAAATCTCACCTACCGATACTCTGCCTACCCACATACTGAAATTCATATGCTCATCGATATTCCCGTTTCTCACAACCTTGTTTAACTCGTCCATTCGCAGTCGTATATTCCCTGCACACTGGAAATCCGCAATCGTTCGTCCCCTCCTTAAGAAACAATCGCTCGAACTCTATCTTCATTCTAGTTATCGCCCATTTCACTACTCCCTACTCTAAGCTCTTAGAACGCCTTATCTTGAAACAGATCAAGGCTTATCTCTCCTCATCCAATCTGTACCCTCCTTTCCAATCCGCTTTCTGGTCAAATCAATCGACAGAAATCGCATGCATAAAAGTGTACAACGACTTACTCATTTCTCGAGACAAGGCTCTATATAGTGTTCTCATCTCCCTCGACCTCTCCTCCGCATTCGACATTGTCGACCACTCCGTCCTCCTTTCTCGCCTTCGTTATGATTACGGCTTTTCTTCCTCTTCCGAAGCATGGTTTGCCTTATATCTATCCGACTGTTCCTTTTGCGTTTGTTCTAATTCATCATCCTCCATTCCATCTGATCATGAGCATATCCTCATCTATGCTCATGCACCCGCACATCGCATACACATATCGGCATTTCTGCCTCCAACTGTATTTCTTCTATCTACGAACGTCTTTCCAATCTCCATCTCGTTCTAAACCTTGACAAGTCTAAAATAATGTGGATCATCCTCTGTAAACCAAACATATCTCCTCCCACTGTATCTTTTGCCTCATCAACCATCCCCCTAGTCCACAATCTCACTTTCTTAAACTTCCATCTCGATGATCACCTTTCCCTTAAACCCTTCGTCCGTGACAAGGTCCCTTCATCTAACTTAATTCTCAATGATATCCGCCGTATCCGCCCCCTTATCGACTTCCGTTCTTGTATGTCTCTTCTTTCATCGCTTCTTTTCCTTAAAATCGATTACTGCTTTAGCCTTTTCGCCAATTCTCCAAAATCCATCATCCTACCCCTACAACGAATAATCAACACCGCCGTTCGAGTGCTCTTTCGTCTCCGTCGCTTCGACCACACATCCACATATTTTGCCCAACTCTCCTGGCCCACCATCCACATCCGCATCAAACTCCGCCTTCTTCTCGTTACCTTTCGTCTCATCGCTGTCGGCTCCCTATCGTTCATCAACCTTCCTTTCTTAGACGATACTCGCCCCACCTCGCTATCGCTTCGTTCCTGTCATACCCTCTTACTCCAGGTTCCTAATTACTCCAACAACTACGGTCTCCGATCCTTCCTCGTCGCCGCCTCACTCGCCTGGAATCAACTCCCTCTCGACGTCCGCCGCGCCCCCTCCTTTATCACATTCAAACACCTCCTCCGTTCACACATTCTCGACACCTGATTCACAGTCTTGTTTTATTGTGGTCATGTAGGCGTGCGCTGGCACGCATTTGCCACGTTAAAATAAATTCCTTTTTTTAAATAAATAAAAATAAAAATCAAAATTAATAAATCAAAATTAAGTTAAAATAAAAAATTGAAATGTAAATTAAAAGTCAATTTTTATGAATTGACTAATAAATAACAGCGTTGTATCAGAACAAGGAGCAGAGGTCATCAGGAAAAACTGCTATGTTAGCAGGTTTCGGCCTCTATTCCTCGACCTAACAAAGCAGCGGGGCCAAACAAGTGCTAATGACGTATTTCTTCTTATAAAATTTTATTATCTAGTATCCTATTCTAATACGAAATATATATATTATTCATAAAAAAATTCCGCTAATGATTTTGAATGTTTTTTAATATTGTTGTGTTGATTTATATATTTTTCAATCTATCGTTGATTGCTGGCCCAGACGGCATTTTGGAGGTCGGCGATCACTTTAATCGGTGGACTCGCATGAAATAATTGACGCAAGACAGAATACATTCCTGGAGCGAGTGTTCTCTATAAAGTCTTAATCGACAACTGCTGATCGTTTTACACAAAAGCGTTTAAAAAAGATTTATTTTAACGTGGCAAATGCGTGCCAGCGCACGCTTACATGACCACAACAAAACAAAAATGTAAATCATGTGTCGAGAAGGTGTGAACGGAGGTGTTTGAATGTGATTTAGAAGGGAGCGCGGCGGACGTCGAGAGGGGGTTGATTCCAGGCAAGTAAGACGGCAACGAGGAAGCATCGGAGACCGCAGTTGTTGGAGTAATTGGGAACGTGGCATAAGAGGGCATGACGGGAACGCAGCGATAGCGAGGTGGGGAGAATGTCGTCCAAGAAAGGAAGGTTGATGAACGATGGGGAGCCGACATCGATGATACGAAAAGCTACGAGAAGAAGGCGGAGTTTGATGCGGAAGTGGATGGTGGGCTAGGAGAGTTGTTTCTCAATTATAAGTCCTAATACTCGTGCACAGTTTGTATTAATGGGTAACTTAGGATCTAAATCATATATTTTCAGATGGAGAAACACCACCATTGGATCATTTAGATTTTCGATTATAATTATATCTTCAGAGTAGTAATCGCATGCCGTTAATATATTCTTTATGATATTCTTCTAATGTATTTCTTCTGATTAAACGTTCTCCTTTAATTTTTTAATTTATATATTTTACAATTTTTCGTTTAATTTTTTACAGTGAACTAGTTTAAATATGTATCTATTAAATTATTTTAATGATTTTGAAGAAAATTCTTAAAATTTCACTTTTAATGTAATCCAAGTTCTTCAGTTCCGGCAATAATTTAGTTGCCGATCTGAACACTTCCTCATAATACAGAGTTGTAAGTTGTTTCGAAATAATAAGCTGTTGATGTGAACAAGATATGGAACAATAAAATCACGTTTGCTAAGGTATGATAACAGAACAAATCTATGCCTTTATTAAATTCCCATTTGATTCCATGAGAATCAAATAAGCTAACTGAGTCTACGTATTTAATATAATTATAAAATAAACAAAACATAATAATGTTAAATATAATAATGCTAATCTATAGGCATAGATTACATTCGAATACACCCGCCTTTATTACATTCAAATACATCCTCCGTACCCACCTCCTCGACACATGATTTAGAGTTTTGTTTTTTGTCGTTGTGGTCATGTAAGCGGTGCGCCGGCACGCATTTTCCATGTAAAAATAAATCCTTTTTTACGATTCTCAGACGTACCTAGACGATTTACGAGTCCTGCATACATAATAATAAATATAATAATGTAGAGGAAATTTATTAGGGCACTGCGTCTCTCGACTTGGCCAAATGAAAGAAATTAAATAAAACATTGTGCAACGACTTCATTTGAGATAATATCAATATTTGATAGTCCACCGCTAGTTCCCAACAGGCAAAAGAAATTTAGCAGGTTTATCAGGTTAGCCGTAAACTTAACCTATCGATCTCCTTCAAAGATTTTTGCGCTAACACCGGGCACGCTTACATGACCACAACAAAACAAAAATGTAAATCATGTGTCGAGAAGTTGTGAACGGAGGTGTTTGAATGTGATAAAGAAGGGAGCGCGGCGGACGTCGAGAGGGGGTTGATTCCAGGCAAGTAAGACGGCAACGAGGAAGCATCGGAGACCGCAGTTGTTGGAGTAATTGGGAACGTGGAATAAGAGGGCATGACGGGAACGCAGCGATAGCGAGGTGGGGAGAATGTCGTCTAAGAAAGGAAGGTTGATGAACGATGGAAATAATAATACAATAAGTTATTTAACGTAGCAAATGCGTGCAAAATGCACGCTCACATGATAGAGTAGTCCCATACTACTCAAATGGTAGAGTAGTATGGGACATGTAAAAGAAGGGAATTACGGGAACGCAGAGCACAATACACAGTACGAGAATTGTCGAGAAAAGGAAGGTTGAGAAATGAAGGGGTATGAGAAGTTATAAGGCGAAAAGCAATGATAAGAAGACGAATTTGAACACGACGATAAAGGGTAGGCCAATCAAGAAAAACAAGATAGTGGGATGTATGATTAAAACGACGAAGACAAAGGAGAACTCCGACGGCAGCCTTGATGATGCGTTGTAAAGGAAGAAGAGTGGATTTAGGTGAGTTGGAAAATAGACTAAGATAGTAATCAAGTCTTGAGAAAAGAAGAGAAGATATGAGAGTCATACAAGAAGGGAAATCGATCAATCTACGAACTTGACGGATATTGCGGTGTATCAAGGTAGATGAGCGTAGTTTATCACTAACGGATGGTTTAAGTGAATGTCGGTTGTCGAAATGAAAGCCTAGGAAAACGAGATTATCAACGATAGGAAGAATTGTAGAATTTAATGATACGGAAGGAGGTTCTACGCCGAAACGTCGAGAGCGTCTTTTCGTTAGAGCGAAAAGCGGTTGTTAAGGAGGGTACAGCAGTGATGAGGAGAGATAAGCGTTGATCTGTATTAAGATGAGGCGTTTTTAGAGCTTAGAAAGAGTACGGTGTAGTGAAATGGGGCGATAGCTAGAAGGAAGTTTAAGATGTTCCTTTCCTCACGCTGCGTAGCTGTTATTTATCGATGTGATAACTATTACGAATGAAATGATAAAGTCGAGCGGTGTCAAAGAAATATAAAAATAGCGGTAAGGTCCTCTATAGGCATCGAGGAAGCAACACATTTACATAAATCAGCCCCTTGTCGTCATTCGAATGATTTAACTATCCAGTGAATTTTATATACAACTATCAGCGCCGGATCTGTAGGCCGCCCAATATTGATAACATGTCTTTATTAACGAAGTCTATCTACGAGTGGGTGATTAAATATTCGTATAGCCCCCCACAAAGACACAAACATAGTAGCCACAACGGCAAGTCACCAACTTGGGGAAAATACACGATGTTATAGAAATTAAAGGCGTACCTAATCACAAATGTATAGTTAGAAAATGTCCGACTGAAATATCCGAAAACATCATCCTCTTCGGATGTGTTTACAACTGCGACAGTGGACATTTCTTCGCGGACACAGTTTGACTTTGACCCCAGAATTTATTGAAAAAATCCCGGTGTATACAATTTCAACGAAGAGTAGTTGGACTTTAGAACAAACTGGATGGAGGGACTGTTTGCAGCAGTGGTGTCTCAGCATTCAAGTCCGGATTACGGATGGATCCTGCTATTCGAAAAGAAGTGTTCCCTTATAGATGTGAACAGTTTTTATGATTTTGTTGGTTTTTATTTCATGTGAACAGGCTATTTAAGCCCCTGCTTGTAAGTCGTTCAAACAATAATAATATTAAATCAAGATCATCTAATCGGATATTATATGAAGCTTTTACCATCTATATCGACTCTTCAATAGCGATTTATCATTGATTGCTTAACTCTTTGATAGTGATTGAGAACGATATTTGAATGAAACATTCTAGATACTGTGTGATCATTAACAATAATTAACAATAATAATTTATTTAAAACGGCAACTGCACACTTACAAGTCCACTAACCAAAAAACATCAAGCGTAATATAAATAAATTTCTTAAATTATTTAAATGTGATCGGATTTGACGTTTGAAACACGGCATTGAAGTTGATTGGCGTATATGAATGGAAAATGATTTTATGAGAGAAAAGCAGCCACAAGGAAGAAGCGGAAGCTAATAAAGGTAAAGTAGTTTGGAACATGTAAAAGACGAAAATTACGAGAACGCGAGGAAGAGTAAACAGGACGAAAATTGTCGAGAAAAGTAAGGCTGAGAAATGAAGGGGTATGAAAAGTTACAAGGCGGAAAGCAACGAGAAGAAGACGAATTTGAACATAAGAATAAACCGTAGGTAAATTGAGAGAAGCAAGATGGTGGGATGTATGATCAAAACGACGAAGACGGAGGAGAATACGGACACCTGCGTTGACGATGCGTTGTAGGGGAAGAAGAGTGGATTTATGTGAATTGGAAAATATACTAAGACAGTAATTAAGTTTTGAGGAAAGGAGAGAAGATATGAGAGTCATACAAGGGAAATAGATCAATCTACGAATTTGACGGAGGTTGCGGAGAATCAAGGTAAATGAGCGTACTTTATTTCTAACGAAAGGTTTAAGTGAAAGTCGGTTGTCGAAAAGAAAGCCTAAGAAAACGAGATTGCCAATGATAGGAAGAATTGTAGGATGTAATGATGCGGATGGAGGTTCTAAGTCGGGGCGTCGAGGAAAAATTCACATTATTTTGGATTTATTAGGATTCAGAGTAAGACGAAGGGAAGAAAAATGAATGAAAATTGAGGCAAGACTGTTGGAAGCAGAAACAATAAGATCATGAATACGATTAGCAGGTACATGATTATAGATAAAAATGTCATAAGCATATTGTGTAACATGGAAGTTAAATTTATGATAAATAGAAGGCAAATCATCGAGAAAAAGAGAGAAAAGAAAGGGCCTAATACATAGTCTTGTAGGACAACAATTGGGATTGAAGAAGTATTGGAAAGAGAAGAGTTAGAATAGACGCGAAATGTACGGTTTGATAGATATGAAGAAAACCATGATACAGTGGGTAAAGAGAAGTCATAATCATGACGAAGGCGATGGAGAAGAATCGAGTGATCGACGATGTCAAAAGCAGACGATAGATCAAGAGAAACTATGACACTACATAATTTATGATCGCGCGATATGAGTAAGTCGTTATAAACTTTAAGACATGCAATTTCGGTAGAGTAATAAGAGCGAAAAGCGGCTTGGAAGGGAGGAAATAAGTTAGAGGAATAGAGATATGTATTAACTTGCTTAAGAACAAGACACTCAAGGATTTTAGAGAGGGTTGGGAGAAGTGAGATTAAACGGTACGAAGATGGTAGTGAGGAGTAGAGAGATTGCTTATTGAGGAGAAGGCGAACAGTGGCGCATTTCCAAATGGAAGGAAATGTACGGCTACGGATGGACGAGTTGAACAATGTGGTTAGGAAGGGTGAGATAGATAAGCAGATATTTTTAAGCCAGTGAGTGGAAATTGGGTCAGAAGGAGAGGTTTTATTAGGTAATGACAGCAGAACCGAAGAAACTTCATCAACCGAAACGTGAAGAAGCTTTGGGAGGGAAGTATTTTAAGAGAAGAGAGGCTACGAATAAAATTCATCAGGATTTATTTTACAAAAGGTAGATGATCGTGAAAGAATTGAGTTTAAGATTTTCCAAATAGATTTAGAGTTTGAAGAGAACTTGAGTTGATTTTGCCAAAAGAGAGTACGTTTAGTTCTCATAAAAATGGGAGGAAACGGCGGAGAGAAAGATAGGAAGCACGGAGATTTGGACTGAGTGAGTTTTGAGAACGTTTAAGAAATCGATTAAACACACAAAAAAGTATGACGGAGTGGACGCTTAGAAATACTACAGTCGTAATTAAACCAGAGAGTATGGCGCAAACGCTGAAAAAGTCAAAGTGGAATGGACCGAAGATGATTGAGGATAGTTGTAAGTTCATAATCAAACAGAATACAGAGATTATCTGGATAAAGATAATTAAGTGGAAGTGAAAAAGTGAATAATTGAATAAGGCTTTGCAGAGAATAGGGATATCGAGAAGTTTCCAGGGTCGATTTGGAGTAGCTAATGCTGGAGACGGAGAAGGAGGATGGGACGAGTAAGAGTGATAAGGAAATAATTAGACAAACAAGAATCAGTAATTGACAAGGAGGTATATTCATTGAAGCAGTTAGGAAAATCAATATTGTCGAGAGCACCGCTGAGAATATGAGTGGGTTTTGTTAAAAGTCATTTATAGTTATAATCAGAAAAAATGCTAGTTAGAGAGATAGAGTCAGCTATGCGATCAAGATGAATGTTAGAGTCACCGAGAACAAGAGAAGGATTATTAGACAATAAACCGTGTGATAGAAAATCTGCAAGTTCGTCTAAGAACATACGTGAGGGGATTGCTTAGCCTGAACGATATGCAGTCACAAGTTCAAGATGTAAAGGGCTTGATGATATGTATTTGAGCAATTTGAACGAAATGGAACGGATGTTAGCATTAATTTTACGTAGAGACGTTGGGTGACGAGCAATGCCAACAATACCGCCGTGGTTATAAGCAGTTGATGTGTGATAGATAATTGGACGAGTTGATTCAACTACAGAACAACTAGAGCGACATAGACAACGAATAGCAAGATCGTCGGAGTCACAATGCCAGGATTCGGTAATGCAGAGAATACTTATAGATAATTGTTCGACGATATCAAGGAGCAGACATAATGTTCACATTCCTTTTACAGTCTTTATTAGCGGTCCTTATTTTACATATACAATTATTCCACGACCGATTCTTCGTGAAATGTAATCACTTTTCACTAGCTTATAATCAAGACCTTAAAAAAGTTTGAGATCTAATGGCTATGACCTGTTGTAATAATAATGAACATCAACTAACCTGGTATCAATATCATAATGAAGCCAAATTTTAGTAATACAAATTATATCGCAGTTTGGTGAAGAAATGTGTAATTTTAGTTCATGAATTTGGGTAGAAAGACTTCTAATATTGGTATAGCCAATAAGTACGAGTATTAGCAACACCTTGTAAACGGAGAATTTATGTCGAACTAAAAACATCAGAAAAATAAACTAGAGTTCACTCTCGAGAAGTCACATGAATGTTGGTCTATAAATCTTTTAATTGAGTCCATAGATCTGTTGTTACCATTTCATCACACGAAAATTTCTAATATTAATGTTAGTTTCATCTTTTGAAAGACGATCGAGGAATTCTTGTTTAATTTTAATTTAATTTTTCAAATAGTAATAATAATACAAATTTATTTAATGTGGCAAATGCGTACAAGCTGTACGCTTACAAGTCCACAAAAAGTGTGGCTTAAAGTAGCCACACTTTAAGATCAGATTTTGCTTGATCAGATTAATTGAACATAGCCTTAAGAAGTATAGGCTTGCCGAACTGCTTCTTTCCTAGTCTAACTTTAATAAAAGCCAACTCTTCTTCATTATCATGGACTTTTTAAGAAAACACCGATGACAGTTTATTTACATCATCGTCTAGTTTGTGAATCCGTAATTGTTCTACTTTAATAAACAAAAACAAAAAAGTGAATCCACAAACTAGATGATAAACTAGACGATCTACAGCAAAATATCTTTCACCTCTTATCAAGTAAAGCAATAGCTGAAAATACAATGAAGTTAAATCTTCGCTTAGAAACCAAAAAGTTTGATACTAAGAGCGAATTGTGGCTATTAGAGATAAACGCTTAGTCAATTCGTATAGTAGTTTAATGGTGAGAATAGAACAATATAAATAAGCGACATAGAATTTGCTTGAACACGCATACACGATATGGATTTCGTTCACTCAATTTCCTTATTTGTTTGATTTAACAGCTGAATAGTCTGTAAACAAGAATTTTGACAAGCTATACTTTCGGATGATTGATTCTGATGGAAATTGAATTATTGTACTATCGGTTCATATACTTCCGTTTCTACTGTGATAGATTCTGGTCGAGGAAAACCAGCACTTCAGATGATGCGTCGAGAATTCGTTGATCATCGAAAATATTAGTATTGTTAGATGGGCTGATGCACAAAAACTGCATTTACACCTGCGCTTTTTCCTATTAGCCATGTTGGTGATGCAATTATTTTCCATATTGGGTGGCTTAGCAATCCCACTTTTGTTGTTATAAGAATTGACCTTCATATGTTTTACGTATTCATCATTAACAGGGGATTTTCTCTTCGAATGATGTTTAGTTGAATTTCGAACTATGGATTTTTGTCTACTCATGACATAAGTACGTTTATTCGATTGTAGGATAGTAATTGATCTTGGAATCGAGGTTTATCGTGTATTAAGATACACTAAA
Organism: Pomphorhynchus laevis; assembly: GCA_012934845.2. Lineage (NCBI taxonomy): Eukaryota > Metazoa > Acanthocephala > Palaeacanthocephala > Echinorhynchida > Pomphorhynchidae > Pomphorhynchus > Pomphorhynchus laevis. Next base: position 62,933 of record WNNJ02001443.1, on the reverse strand, counting down.
TTTTCTTAAACACATACGCATGATGGGTAATTTCAATTTGAGCATTTTTTCCAGAGTTAAGTCCATTACTTGTAAAAGTATTATTATTCATTGACCGCAAAAAGAGCAAAGCTCAAAACAGGGGCATCACAGTAAAAAAAGAGAGAGAGAAATTAAAAATAGTCAACAAAGCAGCTGAAACAAGTCAGGATTCAGGGCGGAATTCAGCACGAATATAATTCTTCAATTCTGATACATGTGTGGCCTCAACAACAGTAGATGGTAATTTATTCCAATGTTTGACAATTCGATGTCTTATGTCACCTCGGTTCACCTTCGGTCCCAGTTTGTGTACCAGTTTAAACTTATGTCCTCGTAGATTTTAATTAGCAGAAAGTGTAAATAGAGGGTTTAAAACGTGCTTAGAAGAGTGCAGTGTCCTCCACACCAACATCAAATCTGCTTTAATTAAGGACGTCTCAACATCGCATATGCCTAGAACGTCTAGTCTCTGAGGGTAGGGAATATCTCGAATCGAAGAAACCACATGACTAGCTTTACGGAGAATGCCCTCAAGTAAACGCAAATCACCCTTAGATTGCGGAAAGATTGATGATGAAGCATATAGCATATGAGAAAGGACAATCGAGGGGAACAGCACCCTAAATGAGTCTACATCTATTGAACCTGGTGTTCTCCGTAGTAGCCCTAGGATGCGTTGACATTTGCTTACAATATATCTTACATGAGGACCCGATGACAGATTATTAGATAATATAATACCGAGATCCTTGACTTGATCAACATTCTTAACCGCCTAAAGTGTACGAGCCATAGTACATCAACTGACCTAAACGCATGTGATTGGTCTTTTCTATGTTAATAGTAAGATCATGTGACTTGCACCACTAGTGTATGAAATCTATGTCCATCTGAAGCCGGTTAATAATGATAATAATACAAATTTATTTAATGTGGCAAATGCGTACAAGCTGCACGCAAACAAGTCCACAAACAAAAATGAAAAAGTCAAGCAGATAAATTGTTTAAATGGGATTGGATTTGTCGTTTGAAGCACGGCAGAGAAGTTGAATGGCGTATATGAATGGGCAGATGGCTCCACGATAGATGAGCAGTTACCAGGAAGAAGCGGAGTCCAAAAGAGGTAGAGTAGGTACAATATTTTTCTTAGTATGATATCAGAAAGCGCAAAATTAACTTTTCCAGAATCTTGCATGCCTCACAAGTTAGGATCACTGGTCTATAATTTCCAGCAGCAGATCTTGAACCTTTCTTGAAAATGGGCTTAATGGTGGCTTTTTTCCACTCAAAAGGTAAAATTCCTGAATCTATGGAGCAACGGTAAATAAGACAAAGCAGAAAGCATAGTGCTGATGCAGCCTCTCGCAATACGATCGATGGTATATTATCAGGACCACTAATGGACAAAGGCTTTGATTTTCTAAGCTCATCGAATACATCCAGAATAGAGAATTCGACACTGGAAAATATATGGTGATCTATAATATCAGATGAAAGTAACTGATCGCTATCATTTGAAGGACTCGATACGCAAGGAAGTTCATAGTGATCTGCAAATGCTTCTGCAATTTCGCTCGCATTATTGATATAATTTCTCTCGGAGTTTATTAAGCTAAACGAATCCCGTTGAGAATATCTCTGACCACGAATAAAACTAAAAAGAAGTGCCTTTCATATAGAATCCACACTTTAAGAAGGGTATTGTTTGATCAGATGAATTGATCAAATCAGCTAACTGAGCCTATGTATTTTATATTATTTACAAATTAAAATAATGATAAATAAAAAATTAAAAATTAAAAAATTTATTATTATTATTCCAATACATACCAAAAAAATTTAAAACTGTTCTAGCAAAGAAAATTTAAAACTGTTCTAGCAAATTACAACCTTTAACACACAATAAAATAACATACACTCTAGCAACGACTGGAAAAGAAAATATTGCCATCTTGTCTGTAAAAACAAACTAACTGCGGCTACTCATTTACTTGAAGACCACGAAACGAATTTTGAGTTTAAACTATCTTGATACCCATTAACTACTTACAGTCAGGCGAACAATACACAAACGAAGCCACACGCCGAGGGATTAACCCAGGGTGTGCATCTCATCCACACGAAAATGCCTCGAGGAAAGCCAAGTACGGTTAGCAAATGTTGTGGTTGCAATGGCCCAAATGCAAGATGTCGCGGGTGTCGATGTGCGAAAGCGGATCGCCCCTGTATAAACTGCTCTGCTGCTCAGTGTACCAACAACCTTTCCGCGACTGAACTTCTCATCGATCTCAATCCCACTCACACTTCCGCAGAAAACAATGATATTGACCCACCACGTCTCGATTACGGTACCCAAGATAGAATCAAAATGAGCTCTGATACCGACAGTATCGTGTTTACGAGAGATGATCACCCTATGCGTAATAACGGTGAAAACAACAGTGTTTCGCCCTTCAACGTACACACTGCTCAAGCGAATGACCGACCTATTACGACAAACTCGTCTTTCAAAATTCAGATAGACTACGTATATGGTAAAGTAATTCACTGGAAACCCGAAAATTTAGAACTTCCCAAATGCAACGCCAGTAACGCGTTTATTGACCAACTAACCGACCTATACAATATGGCCACTTACGGGAAAGACACGCCAACTTTTGATGCACTAAAAGCCGCAACCGTCCTCGCGAGATGCGTGCTGCAGCCGATTAAAACTCGAAAAACAGCAATGATTCGCAAAACTTTGGAGCGTCGAATCAGTCTATGGAAATGTCGAGAAATTCTTGAGCTATACAAGGAGGCCCAAATCCTACAATCTCGACGCACGTTAGTCGTCCGCAACAGCTCTAGCAACGACTGGAAAAGAAAATATTGCCATCTTGTCTGTAAAAACAAACTAACTGCGGCTACTCATTTACTTGAAGACCACGAAACGAATGGTTGTCTATCACCTCACGTCCTGATCGGAGACAAAACCGTAAAACAACACCTAGAAGCCCTTCATCCTGAGCCTGCCGATGCGGATCCCGATGCCCTGCTTCAAGAAGGGCTTCCCAGTGCCCTGCCTGACCACTCATCAATGTTCCTTTCCATCTGTGCGATAGACATCCAAAGATCGGCGAAATCGACTTATGGTTCGGCTGGACCATCCGGCATGGACGCGATTTTATGGAGACGTATGCTGACCGCTTTCGGAATGCATTCACAAAAGCTAGCGGAGAGTCTTGCTTCCTTGGCCATTTGTATCGCAACGGAGCGGATGCCCACCGGTTGTTTGGAAGCATTCATTGCCGGTCGTCTGGTCGCTATTCCGAAAAAATCCGGTGGTATACGTCCAATCGGTATTTCAAACGTGGATAGACGCATTATTTCACGGACAATCCTGCGTCATATAAAATCTGACCTTCAAGAAGCCGCCGGAACTACGCAGTTGTGTGCCGCCCAACGAAATGGCATCGAATTTGCCATTCACTCACTACGCAAACGATTTCATGAAAATTCCGAAAACGCTCTTATGTGTATCGATGCTAGCAACGCTTTTAACCGCCTGAATCGTCGAGTCGCTCTGGCAAATATGAAATTTATTTGCCCAGCTCTTAACGTCGCATTTCGCAACATATATTCGGGTGACGCTCAGCTTGTCATCGAAGATGAATCGATTTATTCAAGAGAGGGGGTAACTCAAGGAGACCCCTTCGCAATGGCCGTTTTTGCCATGTCCTCGATTCCACTAATCAAGCTCATACAGTCGAAATGCCCAGACACTCTGCAACGATGGTACGCCGATGACGCAAACTTCGTCGGTTCCTTATCGTCGTTAAAAACAGCTTGGCATATCTTGACTACGCGCGGGCCTTAATATGGCTATTACGTAAATCCATCGAAAACCAATATCTTGGTACATAATATAGAGCGTCATGACGGATCTCACGGTTTTATCTCTGACAGCTTTCCGTACGTTACAATACGTAATGACTTTGTCAACATCCTTGGTTCCGCCATCGGTACTGAAGATTGTTTATCACAGTTTGTCGCTCGAAAGATTTCTTCGGCTGTAAATTTGGTTTCCCGACTTGCAGATGTCTGCTCAGCGGATCCGCATGTTGGTTATACAGGACTTATCAAATCACTGCAATGGAAATGGACTTTTCTATTCAGAACGACGCCTTGCACCGCTGCCAACGTTAATCCGTTGCACGGCATGTTACTCGATCAAATCCTGCCCCAAATTACAAAACAGGATCTGCCTGATCCAATCAACAGCATATTGACAAGTCCTATTAAAATGGGTGGCATTGGCATTATGGATCCTATATTTACCTTTAAGTCTGATCTCGAAGCCTCGGAGCATATGTGCTCCACTTATTCATTTGGGCTCAAGGGCGAGGGATTAAAGTCGTTACAGCAAACCTATGCAGCTCAAATCGCCAAGACGCGCAAAGATGCATTCACACTCCGACTTAACCAAGCTCTTCGTTTTGTTCCCGAAATTACCAAACGTGCACTTGAATATGCCAAGTACCCCGGCTCCTCAAACTGGCTCACTGCTGGTGCTTCTGAAGAGCTCCACCACCACCTTTCTGCGAGTGAATTTCGAGATGGCATCGCAACGCGCTATGGATTTGAACCACCAGACATGCCCGCCCTGTGTATCTGCAAAGAAGAAACAAGCCTTAGTCACGTGCTCTCTTGTAAACGTGGAGGCTTCCAGATCGTGCGACACAATATCATTCGCGACATCCTCGCTGACGAGCTTAGTTCGGTCTGTTATGGGGTTGCAACCGAACCCACACTAACTGCAGTCAATGATCCCTCGTGTCTCGAAAGGGCATCAACTTGCTGCGACACCAACGCAAGACTAGATGTAATCTGTACGGGCCTATCAGTAGACCGCTTCCAGCGAACGTTCTTCGACGTTTCCGTTTTTAACAACCATGCTGGTTCCTACTCCGCGTCGGCAGAAAACGCTTTTGCATACCACGAAGCCCGGAAGAGCTCAAAATACTCTGAAAGAATCACCCAAATCGAAAGGGGATCGTTTATACCCTTCATCCTATCTGCGTCTGGAGGTCTGGGAAAATGTGCACTTTCGGCCTTGCAGCGGATCGCACAACTCAAGTCAATAAACAACGATCAGATTTCGTACAGCCAATACATACAGCGAATCAAAACAAGATTGAGTATAGCCATATGTCGTGCATCCTCTTTGTGCATAAGGGGCTTCCGATCCAGCAAGGGGCATCCCGTATACTCAGCAGACAACCATCAAGCTGATACAATATCCAAAAAGACATCTAATCGCCAAGCTACAGATAGCCCGAATCCGTCGAACAATGCTCGAGCGATCCGATGGAATGATGAAGACGGCGGCACGTTGTGTACCTCCCTTGTGGATCTAAAGTAACAAAAAAAATATTCTGGAATTTAATTATCCTGGCCCATTTGCGGGAACCTGTTTTTCTGTACAAATAAATCTATTAATATGTTAAAAAAATACATACCAAAAAATACATACACAGTCGAAAATGCCACGTGGAAAACCTTCGGAAGAAATAAAGTGTTGTACATGCAATGGGCAAGCGGCGAAATGTAAAAATTGCAAGTGTCGTAAAGCCGGACGTACATGTTTTAACTGTGCAGCTTATAATTGTTCTAACAAAAAATATAATGTTGAACCACTCGAAAGAACATCTTTGAATTTGGTTGATTCCTTGGAATGTGTCGAACCAAAATGCAATCAGTCCTTCACGTCAACACCTGATAGTTTTAAAGATAATGATAGTATAATGAAATTATTATTATTAATGTTTCAACAGCACATAAAAGCATGGCTTAATTGGCTGGTTCACTGCAGAAAAAAAGAAAATATAATAAAAGTATCACAAATACGGAAAAGCAGCTTTCCCCATGGCATTCTCCATCCGTAATTTCTTTTTGAATTCGTTGATATTGCTACTGCACACTGTTGACTCTCCAAGCCTATTCCACAGAGATACAACTCGCCGATCAAATTGGACAGCTCGTGATTTTCTTATCCTTTCACGTCGCAGGGTTAAACCATGGCCTCGGAGGATATTGGATGAGCGCAAATGAAGACAATCTCGAAGTGGATGATCCAAATCATTAAGAATTTGCCAGACCATACTCATATCGATGTACCGGCGGGTCCACGTGACAGTCTCAAGTCTAAGTGCTTTTAATCGATCAGGGTACGACAAAAATTTCAGTTGCGGTGCTAGCTTGGTAGCTCTATGAAGTACCCTCTCTGAACTAATATGTTCTTTTGAATTTTATTTAAAGAATGTATAAGCTGGGTCCCGAATATATTTCATCAACCAAGATGCAATGCTAGCAAACAATTCGTATCGATTATGGCGAATTTATACGCTGATGCTGCAACTTCGGGTGATGGCTCAAATTGTGCATTAATGACTGCAACAATATTTAGCCAATTACTTAGACAGAGAGTAGACAGCAAAAAAAATAAGTATTAAATCAGCTAACTGAGTCTACGTATTGTTATATAATTATAAAATAAACAAAACATAATAATGCTAAATCAAAATTTAATAATTAAATAATAAAATTAATAATTGTTTTTAGATTTTCTATAATTTTAATCAAGTTAAAAAATAAAAATAAAAAATAAAATTTAAAATAAACGTCATTTTTATGAATTGACTAATAAATAACAGGCGTTGTATCAGAATAAGAATTAGAGGTCATCAGGAGGAACTGCTATGCTATCAGGTTTCGGCCCCTAACTCCTCTACCCAACATAGCAGCGGGGCCAAATACATGCTAATGATGTATTTCCTCTGAAATAACTATCTAGTATCTTATTCTAATACAAAGTATATTATTTATTATCCATCCAAAAAAATTTGCCACTTAAGAGTTTAAATTTATTCTTGATATTATTGTGTTTATTTATATATTTTACTGTTTTCTGCTTGATGGTATTTTTATAGTAACCTAGTTTAAAATATCTATATATTAAATTATTTAAATGATTTTGAAGAAAAATAATATCGTTACAAATTGTTGCAATTCTTAAAATTTCATTATTTAATGTATTATATTTTATATTATATAGTATGCATGAATGCTCATGCAAAAATATGTTTCTTGTAAATTTAAATATGTCATCTTTACGATATAAATTAATAGTAGGTTTTGATTGATGTTAATTTAATGTTCATATCTAGATATACACCTTCTTTATCATCAATATTGGTTTTGTTAAGAATAAGGCTTTCTGGATAAATGTGCTCACTAATTGAATAAAAATTATTAGAATTAAATACACATATATCATCAATGTATCGAAACATATATTTCATATATTTATATTGTTTAGATTTAGTTTTTACACAGTTATGAACAAATTCATATTCTATAAAGCTTAAAAACAAGTCAGCTATAATTGGGCTACTATTACCACCCATTGGAACACCTTTTACTTGTCTAAATATAGATGTCCCTACTTTGAAATAATTTTGATTTATCAAAAAAAACATATTCTATAAAGCTTAAGAAAAACTCGAGCGCAGATTGAACCTATGGGCGAATAATGATCTCACTAGCCTTGTGCACGAATGCCGTGTAATGCAACATCGTATGGCTAACAGAAGATTGAAAGGTCGAACAGTTGAACAGAGTGAAAACAATATATGGTATAAAAAATTTATAAAATTAGTACTATGCGGTAAGGTTTCTAGTGCGATGAGATTACTTGCTGCGGATGGAGTGACGTCTGGAGTGCACGACATTGATGATTTTGTACTAGATATAAAGGTAAGAGATAAGTTATTACTTCTCCATCCTCAAGGTGCACCTGCAAATCCAGAAGTTATACTTAAACATCGATTACCAGGCTGCCAAGACCATCATAGTAGCGTATTTCTTGAAATTGATTATAATCACATTAGGCAAGCATCAAAGAAAACTCATGGAAGTTGTGGACCTTCAGGTTTGGATGCTGAAGATTGGTACGATATTTTACATAATTATGGGGATGAGTCAATGAGACTTTCTAATGCGTTAGCAGAATTATCCATTAAAATAGCATCTAATAAGATCAGTTCACTGAATGCTGAAGCGTTAATGGCAAGTAGATTAATACCGCTCGATAAAAATCCAGGAGTTAGGCCAATTGGCATAGGTGAAGTTAGCCGTAGAATAATTTCAAAGACTATCCTTACCGTAATTTCGACTGATTTACAGAAAGTGGCTGGAAGTGTACAATTATGTGCTGGTCAGCGTTGTGGTGCTGAGGCTGCAGTACACTCAATAAGGGAATTATTTGAACAAAATGATGATTATGGTATACTTCAGATTGACGCAACGAATGCCTTTAATCTAGTCAACCGAGAGCTTGCGTTGAAAAACATTAAATTTACATTCCCGTCTTTATATACTGCACTTACGAACTGCTATCAAAATTCCCCAATATTATGTATTAAGGACGAGGCAATAAATTCGAGAGAAGGTTTTACACAAGGTGATCCGCTCGCAATGGCGGCATTTGCAGCAGTTTCAATTCCGTTAATCAATGAACTTCAAAAATGTTCGAATAATGTCGTACATAGATGGTATGCCGACGACGCATGCTGTGTAGGGCCAGTTGATCAATTACATAAAGTTTGGCAAAGACTTAATCAGATAGGAGAAAAATATGGTTTTCATATAAACGAAACAAAATGCAAATTATTGGTTCATCCCAACGACGGAGAAACTACGAAGATTTTGTTTAACAACACTAAAATAGAAATAACCTTCCAAGGAATCGTCGCACTTGGATCGCCTTGTGGGGCTGACGAGTTCATTGAAAATATTGTAAAATCAAAGATTGCAACCTGGCTTAAAATGGTAGAAAATTTATCAGAAATTGCAGATATTGATGCCCAGGTGGCATACTTTGTTTTAAGATGTGCACTGCAACATAAGTGGGCATACCTTATGCGCACATGTCCAACTAAACCTATTTGGTTTAAGCCGTTGAAAGACTTGATTACAAAGAAATTGATTCCAAAGATTATAGGTCAAAACGATGAAAACAATGAGCTGGAACGGATTTATATGATGCCGACGAAATATGGTGGTTTGGGGATTTTAAACCCGATGGAGGTTGCCAAACAAGAATATGTTCGATCCCGAAAAATGTGCATGCCACTGTTACTAGAAGAAGTGGGAGATCAGCTTATAACCTCTCAAAATCAAGCAGCAAAGTTGATTAAACAAGAAAAGATGGTCATTGCATCATTAGAAAATGAAGCCATTCGCATGGAATTAAGATTAGATCTACAAAATTCAATAAAGTTTGCTTCGGACAAGGGAGCATCTTCGTGGCTATGTACCAAACCAACCCGAATGAGACATACAAGGCTAAATTCACAAGAGTTCCAAGACGCAATATGCGCAAGATACAATCTAAAAGCAAGCGAAACATCACTAAAATGTGCTTGTGGTTCTTACTTTACAACTTCTCATGCATTGTCATGTCATACTGGTGCCATGACTATTATCAGACATAACTTAGTGAGAGACATTGTAGCTAAGGAACTTGTAGGGGTATGCTGTGACGTGCAAATTGAGCCATGTTTACGATCTATACCAAACAACTACGTATTTAATCAGCCAACAACCTGCTCTGACGATCAAGCGCGGTCTGATATAGCTTGTAGAGGAATTTTCGGAGGAAATATGGTGCGATCCTTTTTGGACATATGTATTTACAGCTCTTTGGCACCTACATACTCTTGCAAAACTCCTCTCGAATGCCATATATACCATCAACAGCGGAAATATGCAAAGTACGGTGAACGAATTGCAGATAGAAAGAGGTACTTTCTTTCCTCTTATATTTTCTACGTCAGGTGGTATTGGACCTGAGACAGATAAAATACTAAAATGGATAGCAGCCAAATCTGCTGATCGTAATAAGCTTGCATACAGCGAATGTATTTCTAGGCTGAAATCAAAAATCAGTGTCGCCATTGCAGTTAGTGCATCGGTTTGTAAACGGGCTACAAGGCTTAGAATAAACGAACAAGCACAGTATTATCAAACATAGTAAAAGATGGGCAAGCGTCTAAGATTTACATCAATGACTGATCAAAAAGCAAAAAATTTAAGGATATTATGTGTATTATGTATACGACAGGATTAACGGTACATGTGTTTATCGAAGTTTGATGGTCCGTACAGGCTTGAAAGACACGAACGTCATTTAAGTTGATAGGTAACGATATATTACAACAATTCACATCACAAACCATATCTTGCACTAGTTTCATTTGGAGGGCCGAAATCATTGTAGCAGAACAAAAGCCGCAATAAAAGTCCTTGCTCTTGAGTGACGACTCGGTATTTAAAGGAATGTCGACAATAGACCACACTTTTATTGTTATTATTTATTACAAGACTTTGACACATAAAAGAGTCATTTTGTCTTATCACAATATTAAGAAAAGAAAAAAAGAAAAAAAAGTAGTTAGCGATAATAAATTGTCACATATAGTTATATATTTCCTGCAAAGAATCTTCTATTTTTATCCACATGCTCAGCGCATTCTGGAAAGATTTGTACTGTGCCATAGACACGATCGAATTCGGCAATCGGTTCCATAGGTTTACCGCTCTGTGAGATAATCGCAAGTATCTATGACATTTCCCGTGTGATTGCACAACAACTGATAAAGAGTGTCCTCTGTGGCTCGGGCGATCATTTAAAATATCGGATTCCGATGGATAACCAGGAAAGACATGGATCATTCGCCATAACTGTAATAAATCATTGTACACATACCTCTTGTAAACTGAAGTAATATTTAGTTGGCCTAGTCTATCACAGTAGGCGATGTTCCGAAGACCAGAACATAGCTTGAAAAATCGGCGAAGAATCTTTTCTTAATTCGGTTTATTTCACCACGCGTAGAAGGATAAGTCGCCGGCGAAGCATAATCAATGATTGGTCTGATTAACGCCCTATATAATGGTGAGAACTGAGACGGTGGAAGCGAACTAAAGGTATTTTTGATCATGTAAATAATTTTTCTCGACGTGTTGCATATATTTTCAGTATTGAGGTCGGTTTATACGAATTCTGAACAATTATCCCAGGATATTTTGTATACGAATTTGTTAGAATAATCTCACCGCAAACAGAATAATCATTTGGTAAATCACTACGACCAAATCTGAGGTGGACACATTTAGTAATGTTAATCATGATTCCGGTCAGTTCGCTCCACCTATTAACCATATTTATGTCATCTTGTAAGTGTTGCATATCGGCATAGCATGTAATGACATTCCATATTTTAAGATCACCCGCGATTGCTAATTTTTTACATTTTAGAGAGCGTTGCAAACTATTCAGTAATATGACAAAAATAAACACATTGGTTCACTTGTTGATACTGATGGTTGCACATTGATTAAATATGATGACATAGCGAATGCTTTCGCTCAACATTTTTGCATAGGAGTTCGTAAATCCTCCTCCGTCACCAATGCCTCGTACTGTCCATCGAATATAAACATTCTTCAGATGTTTTCTGTTAATGATGTAGTGCTAGAGCTCAAGCGGCTTAAATCGTCAGGTTCTATTTGTCCTGATCGTTTACCACCGGTATTTCTCAAGAATATCGCTGATGTTATCGGCATACCACTATATTGGATTTGTGTCGCCTCGTTGTACTTCGGTTGTGTCCCGATGAATTGGAAACTTTCGTTGATAAGGCCCATTTTGAAGAAAGGTGATCCATCTTTAGTTGAAAATTATCGTCCGATAAGTCTAAAGTGTGTATTCTGTCGAGTTTTGGAAAGGATAATATACCGCATTCTAAGCGATTATCTAGAATCCAACAAATTATTGTGTAACAATCAACATGGATTTCGAAGGGATCGCTCAACAATCACTAATCTCTTGATTGCCCAGAATAGCTGGGGTTCGTTAGTTGATAAGGGCTTTGATGTTGATATAGTATTTTTTGATTTTTCAAAAGCGTTTGATATGGTTCCACATGACATCTTGATTCAGAAAATGCGTGCTCTAAACATTGATCCACTTATTATTCGCTGGATAAAAGAATTTTTATCTAACAGATTCTATCAGGTTGTTGTAAATGGTTCTCTTTCTGATCCTTATCCGGTCAATGTTGGAGTTCCGCAGGGTTCGGTCCTCGGCCCATTGTTATTCTGTATTTTCATTAATGACCTTCCTTCCATTTTGAACTCACACTCTCTTTTATATGCAGACGACCTAAAAATTTGGCAGGCTATCCGGTCAGATTCGGACACGGTGCTAGTTCAATCGAATATCGACAGCATTTCCAACTGGGCCTCTATGAATGGTCTGTCACTGAATATATCAAAGTGTGCATGTATGCGTTTACAATCACGCAGTCATAGTGTGTATCCAACTTATCATCTTGAGGATCAGAACATTAAAGTAGTAACTCGTCTTAGCGACCTTGGAATAGTAGTTGCGAATGATTTTTCGACTAGTTGGAATACTGAGTTGGCTTGCTCGAAAGCAAATCGAATGGTTGGGATGATTCGTAGAACTTTTAGTGTGTTGAGTCCAGTTTCATTTAGAGCACTCGCCAACGCATTTGTGATCAGTCATCTTACCTATGCATCACAATGTTCGTTCCCAAGAACAGTATACGAGAAAAGTAGAATTGAAAATGTGCTGCGCCGGGCAACAAAGCTCGTAAATTCAGTTAAAGCCTTACCTTATAATGAAAGGCTAAAAAAACTTGGTATGGTTTCTATAAGCGACCTTCGGTTTCGGCGAGATATGTGTTCAACATGGGAAGCTTTACACAAGGGAAATCACGTCTTAAGAGAATTGATGACTGTTCGGAAAAGTCGGGCTTTGCGTGGACACAATTTTACTTTAGCCCATCACCGAGTTATACGCTCTAAAACTGTACAATTTGGACACCGAATAGTAGGTAAGTGGAACCGATTAAGTGAAGAAATTGTCAACTCAAGATCGGTTTCAGCATTCAAACATAAACTTTTGTGACTTTTGTTTGTGAGTCTTTTTTTTTCTTTACTTTTCCTTTTCTTTTTTTAACAGTGCAACTGTGAGCTTTGCTCGTCTGTTTGTCGAAATAATAATAATAATAATGCAGCGATTTATTTCCCATTTCGCCTTTCGGCTGGGCAAAATTTAAAATACAATAAATTAAATCAATTACTTGAAATCAGAAATCCGGCGTCTGAACATTTAGCGTACGTTGTTATAGATTAATTCTGAAGTTTGAAATCGGGCCATGAGTGCAACGGTGCGCAAGAAAGAAAAAAAAATGTTAAGCATCAATCAAAGTTAGGCGATTTCCTAGTCCTCCTTTGTCGACTTGTTCTAAAGGCCACGAAGATAATACGGGGCATGCGAAAGCATGCAAAAGAGCTGAACACTCTTTTGAGCAAAATCGACAGCGACAGTGAGTCGAGCGAGAGTGAAAAGGGAGTCGAATTGAACAAAATTTGGCGTGGTAGCCGTCTAAAGATAAACGCCAAACCAGCGGACGCTTTTGGTATCTTGGATTTCTCCAAGCTGATTGAGTATAAACAGGCGTCAAAAAGATATCTGGATCTAGGCTAAGTATTTTGTTATCGAATAGCCGTCGGGCTTCCAAATACGCTGTGGTTTCACCAAGGCGAAATCGATTGCAAAGTTTGACCGAGAGTGGTATCGATTTACTAAGCACCGCAACAGCTGTAGAAGAACACTTCGATGATACTCCTAATATCCTTTTTAGGTAGCGCCAAAAACATTTATCAATGATCTGAAAATCTCCTAAGGTCAAATCCGACCAAAAGCATCGAATCCCGTAACTCAGAATCGGAAGCAACATCACATCAAAGTATTTGATCGCGCCTTCGAAGGACATAAGACCAAGCTTCGATGCCGTATAAGCTGACGTTACAACTTTCGCCGATTGGCGCAATAAGTGGCTTCTGAAACACCACCGAGATGAGAGTTCAAAGCCTAGATATCGATACGAATTAACAAATTCTATCGATGTTGCATTCAGAAAAAGCACATCATCACGACAGCGAAGCCCACCTCGCCGAAATTTTATAATTTTCGTTTTGGAAGTGTTGATCACTATTTTATTTGTCAGACAAAACTCAACGAGAGCTGTAATGGCTGCTCAGCCATTACAGCTAATAATACAGCTATTTCAGCCATTATAACGTTGGATAGATGCTCAGCTGATTGTGCTGAGCATCTATCCAACGTTATTAAGGCAAGATCGTCAGCATATAAAATTGGCACTACATTGGAAGCGGCGAAACGAACATGATCTGGGAGATCCATCAAGAAGAAGGAAAATAACAGCGGGCTGAGAGGATCTCCTTGCTGGACTCCACGACTAGCAGTCAAAGGGCCCGAATAATTAACTCCGTCGTAAATGCGCATCGAACTAGGACGCAATATTCTTTCAAGAAGAAATAGAAAGTCTCCATGAACATTTACTCTCTCATGAAGCTTGGTTAATAGCAAGGTTCTATCAATCGAGTCGAACGCTTTCGCAAAATCAACAAAAATGCTATACAAAGATGAATGCTTATCAAAAGTATCGAGAACAAGTGACCGAAGAACTGAGAGAGCACTCATAGTAGAATGATTTATACGAAATCCATGTTGCTCTGGAGGAAGAAGAAAACTACGAAATCTCGACAAACGTACGGCCATCAAATTAGATAGAACTTTATACGAATGATTTAGTAGAGCTATCCCTCTATAAGAATCTCGACACGAAGGATCTCCCGAACCTTTGAACAACACTTTGATAATGCTGTCACGCCAGCCATTTGGTATAGGCCAACCCCTAAGAATCGCGTTATAAAAGAATATCCAGTAGTCAGCGACCAATCCGAAAGTCTGATTAATATGTTCAACACACAGTTGATCAATTCCAGCAGCCTTTCTAGTAGCCATATTAGAGAGACAGCTCTTAATTTCAGCTAGGCTAAAGGGAGAATTGAGCGGATCATGGTCCGTGATAGGACAATAGAGATTGCATTCTTTAGGATCGAAGGAATTAGAATTAGACGAAGCCAAAATTTCAGCGAAATGCTTGCGCCAATCTTCTAAAGGAAACTTAGAGGCAAGTTTACAAGTTTTGGGGCGTGCTAGCCATGGAGCGAGCACGTCCAATTATTATTATAATAATAATATTATTATTATTATTATAATAATTTCGAAATTCGATTACAAGATAAATTCGATTACAAGATAAATTCGATTACAAGATAAGTTTGATTACAAGATAAATTCGATTACAAGATAAATTCGATTACAAGATAAATTCGATTACAAGATAAATTCGATTACAAGATTATTATTATTATTATTATTATAAATAATGAGACTAAAAAAATATTTACAGCTTAAACACACAATATAAGTGAAGATCTTCCAAAGTTCACAGCGTATAGAGCAGCGGACGAAACAACCGAATTCTAAGACCGGATTATTAAAGTACTTACAATTAAAGCAGCGCTGTCCTAACTGACTACGAAATTCGCCAAGAACAATATTCGAATATTTCCTTTACTCTACATAAGTGATCGATACAACAATCGAAAACTAACTGCCACTTTGCAAATCAAGTTGGTCGTACGAAGTGGACAACTGAAAGTAATAATCTTGGTGGACATCTGAAATCTGGAACTGAAATCAACGATCGAATTTCAACTTTAACGATCGAACATCAACTTTTACTTTATCAAAAAGTTTTACAACGCAATCAACGATTGAACATCAATTTCGATTTGGATTTGCAGATTTCGATTTGGACGTGCAGACTTCAATTTGGACCTGCAGATTTCGATTATATAAAACTTCATTGAATTGATGTCTCTACGTTGTTGCAGTTGCAACGGAGGATCGGCAGTGTGCAGAAGTTGTGTTTGCTCGAAGACGGGTAGGCTCTGTACTAATTGTTCAGCCAAAAGATGTACAAATCGAGCCCCGGTTACAACAAACATGGACGGATTCGATTCTAACTCTAGCACTCACTCTCAGATACCAATTAGTAGTAAATTGCCTAGCTCAACACATTCTGAAGATTCAAGTAGGTTCGTATCATTTGAATTAAAGTGCACGGCTGAAAACTGTGATATCTATACAGTAATAAAAACTCCCTCTCGTCTTACTCGTGACTTCTTTATGCGTGACTTCTATTGTGGATCATGCACCTCTGCACGTTTCAGAACCCACGAAATGGCGATTAATTCTTTAAGAAGTGAGATACTAGAGCTGAAGTCTCAGATTCATCAGTTTAGTTCACAATCTAGCAGTGTCTCTCAAAAACACAAGATCAATGATAATGTAGATTCTCACACTCCCACCTGGGCGAAAGTAGCGAGTAAGAATATTAGTTCAGAAATCACTCGCGCAGTTTTAGCAAGTTCATCCGCAATCAAGAGAGGAGCTTCAAATGTAGAGATATTACGCACGATTGAACGGGAGAATAGACGTTCTTCGACAGTGGTTATAAAAAATCTACCCGTTTCAGATGATGACCGAAAATGTGTTAAGAAAATGATATCCATAATTGGTTGTACGGACAACAACACACCTCTTAAGCTCGTTCGCTTACCAGCCAATCACGATAGATATCCTCCATGGCTGTTGGTAATCTCTAACCCATCGTTCACAAACCTTATTTTATCGAAAGCTCCTTCCCTTCGGCACCATGATGATTATTCTAAAGTTTTTATCAAGCCGGATCTATCCGTAGCAGAACGAGATGCGGAAAAATCTCTTCGCGCCGAGCTTATTAAGCGTAGGATCGATGAGCCACAAAAATCGTTTCGAATTCGACAAAACAGAATTGTTCAAGTTCATATTGTTCCTCATAATCCGATTAGTTCGGAAATCTCCCACGTTGAGCTGCGAGGTGAAGACCCTTCTTCAACCATGGAATCGTCACCTCTCTGTCCATCTACTCCTATATGACTTGAACATGGTGTCGCGGTGAAGACCAACATTGTTGGTCTACACCCGACTAGTTCACGGGCTCTTAACCAGAGTTCTGATTCCGCCTCAATTGTGAAGGTTTTGGTTTTTAATGCAGAAGGTCTTGATAGGCTTTTATCTGAAGGATTTGACTCCTTTTTAAGAGGATATGACATCATAGTATTAACAGAGACATTTTGCTGTAACCCGATATCCATAAAAGGTTTTTACGTATTTGAAAAATTAGCAAAAGCCCCTATTCGAGGTCGTCCCATAGGAGGCATCGTAGTGGGTGTTAAGCCAATCATTTCGACCTGGAATGCAAGCTCCAGTGATTTTAGCGTTATCGTTCATACCCCACATATTTCAATCGTGGGTTGTTATTTCAATCCAACTATTGATGTTTCTGACATTAACATTGATTTAGTAGATATCATAGGCTTTCTACCAGAAAATCACCCTATAATTATAGCAGGTGACTTTAATGCCAATGTAAGTAGTCCATTGTCGGATAAAATAAAGCACATTGTCAATTCGTTAACTCCGTACGGCATTCAGCTTAGCTACCCTAGTGAGGGTTGGTCCTACGAAAGTGATCGGGGAAGAAGTTGTATAGATATTTTGTTTACAAACTGCAAAGTAACATCAGCTCGCCTATGCCTAGAAAGCAAATGGTCTTTACGCAGAAAACATAAGCCAGTCATTTTCAAGCTCATTCTTGATGATGTGATGACGTCATCACTCGTACAGTCGATCTCACAGCGGAGTCGTAGACTAGATCTAAGAAACCCTAGATTATCATCGCTTACAACTAATTTGCTTGGTACTGATGGTTCGAGGTACCTCGAAGTTCGAGATACACTCTTAGAATGTTGCTTTGCATCTACTCAGAAACCGACGTGCTCACCATTCAAAATTCCTCTGTATTTGCGTCAACTTCGTAGTAAACTCATTGCTATGCATAAACTTCCGACATTCAGAGCACGCGAAAGTAAGGAATATAGGGACTTAAAGTTGATCTATCGATCTTCTATTAATTGTTTGAAAGACAAGCATTTTAAGACCGAAGAACAACGTATTTTAAAGGATGCTGAAATATACCCTTGGAAGTTGAAAGTTAGACAACTTGCATTATCATCTAAGATTCCTCTTGATAAGTGGGAAAATCATTTCAGGGCTGTTTTGTACGATCCCTTGAATGAATATGTTTCTTCTTCGTATCCTTTATTACTTTCACAATTCTCCTTTACGGAAATAAATCATGACATTGATCAGATCTTAAATTCTCCATTTACTCTTCAGGAGTTAAGAGCTTGTGTATTTTCTATATCGATAAGAAAGGCGGCTGGCCCTGATGGGTTATGCATAGAGCATATCAAACAGTCTCTACATATATTAGAGCCATTCTGGTTGGGGCTTTACAATTCTATTCTGTTTGGATGTCCTATTCCTAAGTCCTGGAAAGAAGCGACCATAAAAGTTATGTATAAAGGCAAAACAGATCCTTTATCTACGAACTCTTATCGAGGAATAGCCTTAACAAATCATGCCTATAAACTATTGACTTCGCTAGTTCACCGTCGTATTATGCGATCATGTGGTTCACGTATAGCGAATGAACAATATGGATTTCGACCAGGTAGATCTACAGTTGGGGCGATTTCTACTTTAAGAGAAAGGGTAAAACAGCGTTTCGCAGCAAATTCATGCATGTATGCGTTATTTATTGATTTTACAAAGGCGTTTGACTCTGTGAATCGGTCTCTCTTACTAAGCAAGCTTCATTTCGAGTTTCACATACGCGGTCCAATGTTAAAACTACTTGCAGCCATATTGTCGCCTAATGAAATTCGTATTTCGGATGGACTGCAATTGTCACAACACTTGATCCAAAATCGAGGGGTGTTACAAGGGGATCCTTTAAGCCCGCTGCTTTTCACGCTATTCGTTAGTGACCTTCCCTTCTTTGTTTGTCAAAGCGGTAGATCCAGCTGCATAATGTATGCAGATGATTTAGTCATACTTTCTCATGATATTGATTCAGCAACAATGTCATTGAATCGTCTAGATACCTACTGCACACAAAATTTTATAGTGGTAAATCTAGATAAGTCCCGAGCTATAAAATTCAGGAAGGGTGGCCGTCTACGCGGTGATGACTCATTGCAATATCGAAATAGCAATTTTGAATTTTGTTGTGAGTATTCCTACCTTGGTATTGTTTTAAATTCGAAATGGACATTCTCGAAACATATTTCCAACAAGTGTGTCAAGGCAACTGAAAGAATGTATTCCTTCAGAAACATAGGTAATTTGTCCTTCGACGGTGCCCTAAAATTCTTTAAGGTGATGATCCTTCCTATATTGACATATGGTATTCAGGCGATCTGGCTTGATCTTACTACTGCTAATTTCCGCAAATTTGATTCGCTTCAATGGAGGTATATTAAACGTATCACAGGGCTCTCACCCATGACCTCTTCGACATTAGTGTCAGCGTTATCTCAACTCTCATCGTGTGCGTATACCTTTGCAAATTCGTTTAATCTGCCTATAACACCGGCACTCTCGATCCATCTCAGCAATACGCAGATTTCTGTTGCAAAACTTGATCCTGCTATTTATTGCACTCCGGTATTTCTTCAGAATAATTGGAAAATGCCATTTAATGCAAACCGACCGCTTGTTTGGAGAATATCTACTCATGGTTAC
Organism: Pomphorhynchus laevis; assembly: GCA_012934845.2. NCBI lineage: Eukaryota > Metazoa > Acanthocephala > Palaeacanthocephala > Echinorhynchida > Pomphorhynchidae > Pomphorhynchus > Pomphorhynchus laevis. Next base: position 43,210 of record WNNJ02001443.1, on the reverse strand, counting down.
CATGACAAATTTTGTATGATCAGGTTGCCTTGTCATTCAAGAAATTCTGACTGTTACTGTCGTTTCTGTGGACTTTCATGTTGTGACCTTCTCCATCTGTTTTCATGTTCAGTTCTTTCTACATGGAGTTTGCGCAAAGTAGATTCGATATCGTCATTTCGTAACGTTCCCACAACTTCTGCACACTTTTCGTCCTCGTGATGGATGACGACTAGCTCGATAAGTACAATAATAAGCTGACATTTTTGTATATAAATTGACTGTATTTTCTACCTCCATCGCTTACAAGCGGAAGTGAGGAAAATAAAATTTCTCAGATTATTATTAATAATAATAGCCCCGCGTGGCCGAATGGTGGAGGCGTGTGCATTGCAAACTCTATGTACGGGGTTCAAACCTCGAGCATGCACTCTCTATTGACTTCTCTGTAAGCACACGTCAAAGCCACAAGATCGCGTTGTCGAAAGACGTTGGGGCACCCGATGATGAAGCGGGACCACTCTTCATTATTATTATTATTATCTTCTCTTCAATGAATTTTGTGCGATAAACCAAGGAATTTTTTGATGAAACGCCACTTTAAAGATCGGTAATATTGAAAGAATCAAATACTCGAAAGGTCGGTGCTAACTGATAAAATATTCTTTTAATATTAATATTCTTACAATAAAATTAACATACAAAAAATTCGGTTTCTGATAAACATACAATAGAAGAACGATTATAGAAGAACGATTATTTCGAAGAACGATAAATTATTTCGAAGAACGATTATAGAAGAACGATAAATTCGATTACAAGATAAATTAGATTACAAGATTATTATTATTATTATTATTATTATTTTGCCCTGGCGTCCATTCCTCTGATCAACCGTTTAAAGGAAGTGGCGCCGGGTGCGAAACACGTTTGGTATGCTGATGACGGGGGATGCGTCGGCACAATAGCAGAATTGGAAAAAATATGGAAAGAGCTACAGAGATGTGGTCCATCCTTTGGATACTTCATCAATCCCCGGAAGTGTACACTATTAGCTCATAAAGATTTAGTTGAAAATGCTGCAGTTGCTTTAACTCAACAAGGAGTTGCTATGAGGAAGGATGGAGTTAAATATCTAGGAAGTTTTATTGGAGAATATGATTTTGTGCACAACAAATGTTCAGATTTAGTTGAGAAATGGAAGAATACTTTAGATAAACTACAAAGCGTTAGCACTCAGGAGGCTTTCGCTAGCTATCTACTTCTAACAAAGGCGATACAACCCAAATTATCGTATATTGAACGTACGTGCTATATGCAACAAGCGTGGTTAAAGCCATTCCACTCTAAGCTGTTCAATGATGTACTACCTGAAATGCTGGGATACATAGGTCAGGACAACGAAGCTGAGATGATAATATCACTCCCGAATCGTTTTGGAGGGCTGGGAATCATAAACCAATTAAGAACGTGCGGTTCAGAGTATGAAAACTCGGTCAAGATTTGTAATCCCGCAATGAAAGGTCTAATAGGTGATGACTTGGAAACCCAGCAGAAGCAAATATACAAAGAAATCAAAGAATGTAACAAGAGAGAGACAGTACGATACAGGCAAAGTATAATAGAATTATCACCCAGAGATCTATTTACAATTTTTGAAAACGCGAGCAAAAGTGGAGCTTCGGCGTGGCTCAGCAGTAATCACGGAGCTAAAGATTTGTTCCTTAATACTCGCGAGTTTCACGATGCTCTGTTAGCTCGTTATGACTGGCAAACCTCGAATCATGGAAGGTGTGAATGCGGTAAAAGCAATGAAGTCGCACATATACTGTCTTGCAGAACTGGAGGAATGACATTTGTACGCCACAATAGCATTAAGAGTGAACTTGCGAATCAAATTCAAAAAGTATGTCGAAGGGTAATCCAAGAACCAATATTACAGAATGTACCCGAGACCACGTCATTTGAAGCAACATCGACGACTAGGGATCGTAATGCAAGGGCAGACATTGTGTGTAACGGCCTATTCGGACATGTGACGGAGCGGTCCTTCCTGGACATTTGCATTTTTAATAGTTTTGCTCCATCGTATGCAACGAGTCACATGTCAAATCCCTTTGTATATCACGAGGAAAGGAAGAATGGCAAATACAAAGAACGTATAAACAGAATTGAGCGGGCTCATTTTCATCCATTTGTTATGTCAACAACGGGTGGATTGGGAAACGCGGCTAACACTGTGTTAAAAAAGGTAGCATCAATGCATGCTTTGCAAGGACCACAGAATTACGCCGAGATAATACACACATACAGATGCCGTTTGTCGAGAATGATGGCTCGAGCTGGCAGCATTCACTGCAGCCTCGATGCCACTAATTGGAAAACTAAAACAAGTAGCTCCAAACGCTAAACACTGTTGGTACGCCGATGATGGAGCGTGCGTGGGCAAACCAAGCGATATAAATAAGGTATGGAAAGAGCTTAACCGAATAGGACCCGCGTTTGGATTCATAACAAATTCATCAAAATGTACTGTATTGACAGGCAAAACCTGTAATATTGATTGTCTGGATGAACTCGCGGATGATGGTGTAGATATTCGATGCGATGGAATCAAATACCTTGGGAGCATGATTGGGCTCGAACAATATGTTGAAACCGAGATAATCAACAAAGTAACGAATTGGTCAGGTCAAATAGAAAAGCTAAAACAGATTGCCGATAGAGACGCCTTCGCCGGATACACTTTGCTAATCAAGGCTTTGCTACACAAATTTTCATACATTCTTAGAACATGTGAAGTAGCAGATTGTCTTCTAATACCTTTAAAGAATGCGATACTTCATAATCTTTTGCCGGGAATGCTGGGAATCAACAGCCTCGACGATGAGTCAAGTAGAATAGTAGCTTTACCATGCAGATATGGAGGACTTGGTATAGTCGACTATACTCAAGAATGCTATAATGAATACGAGAAATCACGCATGATGTATAGGGCTAGTGTAGATAGAGACCACTCAGAAGTTCCCCTAGAAACGTCTCAGCATAATGTAGTCAAGCAGATAAGAGAAATGAACATAATAAAGTTTAACAGAATAGTGACGGAGATTACTAGTAACTCTAAAAATGATTTAAAGACAATTTTATGGAATGCCAGCATGAAAGGTGCCTACTCGTGGTTAACAGCAGGGTTTGTTGAGGGTTTGTTCATATCCTCCTCAGAATTCCACGACGCGATTTCAATAATATACGAGTGGAAACCGAACCGCTATTTGGGTGAGTGTGCGTGTGGAGTGTCTCTAACAACAATACACGCACTTTCATGCAAGACAGGCTGTTTCAACTTCATTCGTCACAACAGTGTCGCTAACGAGATTGCTAGATCACTCAAGGAAACCTGTCGACTCGTATGTACAGAACCAGTATTGCTCCCGGTTCCAGACACAGTCATTTTTGAATCTCAAGCCACATCACGGGACAGAGAGGCAAGATCAGACATAAGATGTACTGGCCTCTTCGGGAATCTGACGGAGCGGTCCTTTATGGACGTATGCGTTTTCAACAACCTAGCGCCGTCTTATTCCTTGGATACAATGAAGGATCCCTTCAAGTACCATGAAAATCGGAAGCAGGCAAAATATACAGAGCGGATTGCGAAAATAGAAAATGCTTCGTTTCACCCGTTGATTTTCTCAACTGTTGGTGGTATTGGAAAGATAGCGGACTCGATACTTAAGCGCATATCTTCACTTAAAGCGAGCAACAACAACCTTTCATATCCCGATTTGATCCGTCAAGAAAGAGCCAGGATTTCACTCCTTATTATAAAATCCACATCGATGGCTATGCGAAACAGGTATCAAGAACCAGGAACTCTAATTCACGATAAGGACGCACCACTCTAAGTCGATTTGTACGATCAACTCCCTTTGAACTAAACATTCAGTTTTTGAATTGCCACTTTGGACCCATTAGAGGGTAACCTTTAAGCTGTCTTATTTTTGAGTAATTTATATTATAAAAAAAAATTTTTTTTAAGAATAATAACTTTATTGAAAAAGAAAAGTAAATTTTACAGAAATTAGGTTCCCGTCGCGCATTCGCAGACATAGTGAAGAAGACATAATTAGACTTCGAGCACAGCGCAAAACTCGCTGTGGTGGGTTGTCATAAGATTAATAGGTTTGGAACAGCTGGAACGTGGCGAGCGTAAGCATGCGGAAACTGATCGTGCGATTTCAAAACTGATGTCTCGTTTCATCTTTATGGCTAGATCAGGATAAGAACGCGTTGACCGATGCGTCAGTTTTGAAGCCGTGGTTTTGATTAATCTTTCCGCTTCTATGCCCATTCCTCCCGAAGTGGAGAAAATAAGAGGTATGAAAGACCCTCGTTCAACTAGCGCAATCCGTTCACTGTATTTGGCTTTCTTGCGACTCTCGTTGTATTCGAAAACAGACTCAGGCTTCCTTGATATGTTCGATTGAGCAGGTGCAGCAAATACATTAACATCAAAAAATGTTCGCTCAAATCGACTACCGTGTAGCCCGGAACAAACTATGTCAAGACGCGCGCTTGGATCACAAGTTGTTGTTCGTTCGAAAGTAATATTTTCAGGAACCTCGGTTAGCTTAGGTTCGCAAGCTACGCCGTGAGATATGCGGCTAAGTTAGTGTGAAATGATGTCGCGGACTGCATTATGCCGGATCGAAGGCAAAGCACCTCGTCTACATGATAAGGAATGAGCCACACTGACTCGAGTGCCGCAAATGCAGTTGCTAACTCCAATCTTAGGATCAGTATGTCCATACCTTGCGTTCAAAGCATCCCTGAATTCGTTAGAAGAAAGATAAAAATTTTCATGCTTGAGCGGAAGCGCACTTAACCACGAAGAAGCTCCACTGCGAGCAGCATGCGCGATCAGATTACTGGTTGCGGGTATCGCTAAGATCGGAATTTTAGAGAGGCGTTCTTGGTGCGATAGTGATCGTAGTGTCTTGATTTCGCTAAGCATAGTTTTCTGCCTCTCTCTTAGGCTATCGCCACCTGAACCAGAATTATAGGTTGAAATTAGCATGTTTGAGGATTTGCGTTCAAGTGTGGCTATGGTTGCAGGGTTCGCGATACCAATACCTCCAAATTTTAAAGGAGAGCACAATATTGACTTCCAGTCTTCATCGAGGTCCCAGGACACGAAGTTTGGGAGAAGCTGTGTGGTTAAGGTGTGTGACAGATCCGACCAGATAGTGGCTGAACAGTCGCAGGTGCGCATTATATGTGTCCACTTAAATTGGACGGAGTTGATTAATCCTGCAAAAGCGACATGCGGATCTACCTTGGCAACATAATCGAGACGTTGCAGCATTGTGGTCCATGTAGACAGAAGTTTTGCGGTTGCTGCATTTACAAAATCGTTGGACCCGACTGGACTGCCGAGAATGATGATTCCATCGGTGGAAGTTTTTATTTCGGGGTCGGGGAGGTTCGATTGATCAATATGAAGGTGTGATAGGAGGTGAGACTTACGTGTGTTTACGAAATAGCCATACTTTGGTCCATCGGTATGAAGCACTTCCCATACCTGTTTCAAAACGTCAGTGGTCCCAATAAAGTTGGCGTCATCTGCATACCATTTTTGGAAGACCGACGGAACTTTGCGTTGAATTGCTTTTATCAAAGGGAGAGAGGTCAGGGCGAAGCCAGCCGTCGCAAAAGGATCGCCCTGGGTGAAACCTTCGGTGGAGTATAAGCTTTGACTTCCCACAATGAGTTGTGCAGGGTTTGCGTAGACATTACAAAGAGCCCGAGAAAGCGACGGGCATACGAAATCTATGTTGTGTAATGCCACCGCTCTGTTTGTTCGGTTGAAAGCATTTGAAGCATCGATTGACAAAATACAGTGGTCGTCGTGACGGTTAAACTCATCTCTAAGTGTGCTGATGGCGACTTCGATACCGCCTTTTTGAGAAGCCCCCAATTGAACGGACCCAGCAACGTCCTGAATGTCATTGCGAACAATATCTAGAATGACCCGGCTTATAATGCGTCTGACAGTATTGCAAATACCTATGGGGCGGATTCCTCCTGACTTTTTCTCTAAAGCAACCAGACGGCAAGCGGTGAAAGCATCTAAAGTTCCTGGAGTGAGTGGTTCTGTTGCGACGAAGATAGCGAATTTGGCAAGTGCTTTGGCTAGGCTGAGTGAATTCGAATCAAAATCTGTCAGCATGTGAAGCCATGAGCGAGCATCAATTCCGGACGGACCCGAGCTTCCTTTGGTTTTTTTACTCGATCTGATAATGTGTGTTTCGTCCAGAGCATAGAACCGGCTGAGATGATGTACTTTGGATCCAGGGAACGGGGTAGTCAAGAGGGTATCTGGATCAGCTTGATGTGCCTCGGGGTGTAAGTCTTGAAGCATTGATATTACTGAAGTGCCATCAATGATATGTTGTGGATGCAGGGCTTTTGTTTCAATCGTGTCTTCTAGCACAGTCGAGCTGGCTCTTATTTGGCCCTTTGTTACTAGGCCTTGATAACGTTTAACCCAGCTTCTCGGTGGAAGAGGCTTGCGGGATCCGAAATTACTTTGCAGATACAAAGCTTCGTTATAAAGATTTTCGTAATCTTTATTTTGCCAACTGACTAATCTTCGCTCGAGAGTCTTGCGAATCAGCGAGATTTTTCTGGATGGTATTCTTTGCAAAATACAGTGAGAGAAGACCGTTGTTTTCTGTAGTAGTGTCCGAGTGTCGGCATGGGCTTCTGAGGATTCCCAATATAAATTGGCCAGGATCTCGACTATTTTGTGACTGGCGGAACAACGTGGCAATTCTATTAGGTTAGGTCTCCAATGAATTACTGCGTTAAATAAGTCGGTTATTGATTTAGGGGTGCTGGGTATTTCCTCGTTGAGAAAGTCATTCTGACAAGCATCCGTCGGTTGATTATCAAGTTGCGTGTTGGATTGAATTGTAGCGTCGATATTAGAGGTTTTGTTTCTGCATCTCGGTGCGCGGCAGTTAAAGCATATCTTGTTTGACTTAGCGCAGCGGCAACCTTTGCAGACGGCAGCGGGGCCGTTGCAATTGCAACACAAGTGCTTATCTGATGGTTGTCCGCGAACCATACGTTAAACCAAATGTGATTTGCTTCAGAATTGAAATTTTTAAAGGTGTAGTTAAGTTTGTTGTTTGTGTCGATTAATGAAAAAGTCGATTTGCTTCTGTTTGTTATCTTCTCGTTGTAATTTGTATTTTATTTATTGTAAGAACTTTAATAACCAATACTTTTTTGTAAGTAGTTTATTGAGCAGCCAAGAAAGTTCAAACTAGTCATAGTTTGAACTATGACTAGTTTGAACAGATTTTATTTAGTATGACCAGATTTTATTTTCGACTTCGTCGATAATATTATTTGAAATCCCTGAGAAGTGAAAAGGCAATACACAATGATCACTAACTCCTATGGGTGCTTCATGCATAATGTCTTGTAATAAATAATAATAATAAAACCACGGAGGATTCACTTTTTTATTTTTATGCACGATCTTGGTAGGAACGTATTTTTCTATTATTTCGCACATTGCTGAACGGAAAACTTTCCAACAATCTTCAACATCGTCGCTAGCGCCTACAAAATTCATAGTCGATGCTGCTTGAAGAATTTTACACTGATCCTCACGATACCAACAATGCTTGAAGATTTTATTTTCGACTTCGTCGATAATATTATTTGAAATCCCTGAGAAGTGAAAAAGCAATACACAATGATCACTAACTCCTATGGGTGCTTCATGCATAATGTCACGCACATCTGTTAATGATTTAGATAAAATTAAATCCAACAAAGAACTTTGATCATTCATAATCCTAGTTGGTGCTGATACATGCTGAACAAGAAGTAGGCTATCTAACAGAAAATTCCACAAGTCATGATCTAGTTTACTAGATGTTATTCCTGAATGAGGATCATCCATATTGATGCTGGAAATATTGAAGTCTTTTAAATAGAGGAACCGATCACCCATTGCTGCCTTTGTCAAAATATCTGAGAATTCCTGAGTGAGAACGAAGCTACATGGATATCTATAACATAGTGCAATAGTAACTTTATTTCTTACATTGGATAGACTCGCCACCATCAGTTCACAAGTACCATATGTGTCAGTATAACATTCAAAATCGTCAACACCTATACATTGATCGACATAAAGTGCAACACCGCCTCCTCGTCGTACTTTACGATCAACCCTGATGATCGAATACCCATCCACAGCTACCATACTATCAGCAATATCATGATTTAGCCAAGTTTCGGTAACTGCGATTATTTGAGGTTTATATGTAAAGAATCTGTTCCGAAATTCGTCAATCTTCGATAATATACTACGAATATTTGTGTAAGCGACGTTAATAATTGGAGTTGAACATTTACTGAATCCTGCGTTTATAGATAGTCCAGTAGGAAATATATCTAACGAGGATGGATCAATACCTAAGCAATTAACGGACCGATTGGATTCCAACGTACAAATGGTTTTCTTCGAACCACACGAAAATTTCTTATTGTCAAGTCCTTTTCACCAGAAGCATTCCTGGTCTTTAGCTATTCCCAGCCTTTATTGCAGCATTCGACCTCTAGTCGCTTATACGCATTACGATGTTGCGTGATATGTATAGTGTTTGACGCTCTCTTCGAATTTGCTTTCTTCATTGTTGTATGTATGATTGGAAGTAGTTGTTAGTTAGCAGCTAAGAATTTCAATTGTAAGAACTTTAATGACCAATACTTTTTTTAACGTGATAATATTCTTAATTTCGAATTACCAATTTACATAGGATCCGTATAATATTGTATTTACTTTAGATTGTATGTTTATTAGAAACCAAAGTTTTTTAAGATAATAATAAATTTTATTCATTTAAACAGAAAATGGCTTTAACGTATATTTAAAAGCACTACATATGAACCTAGGTTTTATTGGATTTTTATGTAATTTTGGATTCCAATATAATTTAGGTATAGTTTTATTATCTAATTCAACCTTTATACCTTTTTTATCCATAATAGAACAATGTCATCGGCTATATCATGCTGAATGCCCCGGTTCTCGTTCAATCAACGAAGCTAATTACCGAATCCTGGCATTGTGACTCCGACGATCTTGCTATTCGTCGTCTTTGTCGCTCTGGTTGTTCTTTAGTTGAATCAGCTCGTCCAATTGCCTCTCATACATCTAATGCTTCTAACCATGGCGGTATTGTTGCCAGTGTTCATCACCCATTGTCTTTACGTAAAATAGACGTTAACATCCGTTACACCTCGTTCGAATTACTCATATGCAGATTATCAACTGCTTTTCCTCTGGAACTTGTGATTGTATACCGTCCAGGTTCAGTTGCCCCCTCACGTATCTTATTTAACGAGCTTGCAGATATTATATCTAACTGTTCATTGTCTTATACTCCTTCTTTTGTACTCAGTGACTTTAACATTCGTCTCGATCGCCCAGATGACTGACTCTATCACTTTAACTAATCTTTTTTCTGATTTAAACTATAAATTACTTTCAAAAAGCCCATCTCATATTCTCGGCGGTGCTCTCGACATCATTGCTATCCCTAACTGCTTCAATGACTATACTTACTTGTCAATTACTGATCCTGGTTTGTCTGATCATTTCCTTGTCACTCTTACTCTTACTCGTCCCCATCCTCCTTCTCCGCCTCCACCATAATCCACACCAAGTCGACCCTGGAAACTTCTCGATATCCTATTCTCTGCACAGCCTTACTCAATGCTTCACTCTTTTCACTTCCTCTTAACTATCTCTCTCCCGATGATCTCTGCATTCTGTTTGATTCTGAACTTATGTCTATCATCATTAAACTTTTGCCTAGTCGACTCCGACGCTCTCAGCGCTTGCGCCATGCTCCCTGGTTCGATTCTGACTGTAGTCTTTCTAAGCGTCGACTCCGTCACTCTTTTCGTGTGTATAATCGCTTTCTTAAACGTTCTCCCAACTCACTCACTCCAAATCTCCGTGATTCCTACTTTTCTCTACGCCGTTCACATCTTATTCTTATACGTACTAAACGTACTCTCTTTTGGCGAAATCAACTCGAGTCATCTTCCAACTCTAAATCTAATTGGAAAATCTAGAACTCAATTATTTCACGATCATCATCCCCTTGTAATATAAATCCTGATGAATTTTCTTCTTATCTACAAACTAAGTTATCTAACTTACTTTCCCTACTACCCATAGCCCCCTTGTACCCTCGTTTCTCTTTAAATGCTTCCCTCCTAAAGCTATTCCACCTTCTTCCCGTTTCATCTGATAAAGTCTCTTCGGTTATGATGTCATTACCTAATAAAACGTTTCCCTCTGACCCGATTCCCACTCACTTGCGTAAAAATATCTGCTCCTCTATCTTACCCTTCCTAACCACATTGTTCAACTCGTCAATCCGTAGCCGTACATTTCCTTCCATCTGGAAATGCGCCACTGTTCGTCCTCTCATCAAAAAGCAATCACACGACTCCTCACTACTATCCTCGTACCGTATAATCTCACTTCTCCCAACCCTCTCTAAACTCCTTGAGCGTCTCGTTCTCAAGCAAGTTAATACATATCTATTTTCCTACAACTTATTTCCTCCCTTCCAAGCCGCTTTTCGCTCTAATCACTCTACTGAAATTGCCTGTCTTAAAGTTTATAATGACTAACTCATCTCGCGCGATCATAAATTATGTAGTGTCATAGTTTCTCTTGATCTATCGTCTGCTTTTAACATCGTCGATCACTCGATTCTTCTCCATCGCCTTCGTCATGATTATGGCTTCTCTTTACCCACTGTCCATGGTTTTCTTCATATCTATCAAACCGTACATTTCGCGTCTATTCTAACTCTTCTCTCTCCCATCCTTCATCCATCTCGACCTGTGTTCCACAAGGCTCTGTATTAGGCCTTATGCTTTTCTCTCTTTTTCTCGGTGACTTGTCTTCGATTTCTCATACATTAAACTTCTATGTTATGCAATATGCTAATAACATTCTCATCTATGCTCACTCACCTGCTTATCGTATTCATGATCTTAGTGTTTCTGTTTCTAGCTGTCTTGTCTCAATTTCTTATCATCTTTCTTCCCTTTTAGTGATAAAGTACGCTCATCTACCTTGATACTCCGCAATCTCCCTCAAGTTCGTAGATTGATCGATTTCCCTTATTGTATGACTCTCATATCTTCTCTTCTTTTCTCAAGACTTGATTACTGTCTTAGTCTATTTTCCAACTCATCTAAATCCACTCTTCTTCCTTTACAACGCATCATCAACGCTGCCGTGGGAGTTCTCCTCCGTCTTTGTCGTTTTGATCATACATCCCACTATCTTGTTTCTCTTGATTGGCCTACCATTTATTGTCGTGTTCAAATTCGTCTTCTTCTCGTTGCTTTCCGCCTTGTAACTTTTCATACCCCTTCATTTCTCAACCTTCCTTTTCTCGACAATTCTCGTATTGTGTATGATGTTCTGCGTTCCCATAATTCCCTTCTTTTACATGTCCCAAACTACTTTACCTCTTTTGGCTTCCGCTCCTTCGTTGTGGCTACTCCTCTCTCATGGAATCAACTGCCTATTCATATCCGCCAATCAACATATATGCTGTCTTCTTCATTGTGTATATATGATCCTGCTCTAGCTGACCACTTCCTTGGGTTGTACTAGGTGATATAGATGTTCGTTTAAACCGTCATTGTGATTACAGTACCCTAATGACGATTTCTACATTTAATGGTCATTATTTTCAAATCATGTCACCTCATTATTTTTCTGCTACCCATGTTATTGGCGGTACCCTCGATATTGATGTCCTATCTTCGCGTTTTGATTTGTCTTCTTCATTGTGTATATATGATCCTGCTCTAGCTGACCTCTTCCTTGTTAAATGTTCTCTCCCTTCGTTAAAAATCAATGTTCCTGCAAAAGTTATCTCGTGTTGTTCTTGAAAATTCCTCGATTTTTTTTCATCTTCGCTCTCATATCAAACGCTTTCCGTTAATGTACCTTTCTTCTATCTACCAATCCCCTAATTACTTATGTTCGCTCTTTAACAATGTATTTTGCTCTATCCTCGATGAAATTATTCCCTTAAATCTGGTGTTCAATCGCATCACTAAAGTGCAATATGTTTCGACTCTGAGCGCGTGACTACAAAATGCCTTCTGCGTCGTTCTTTCTGAAATTATCATCGTTATCTCAGACTATCTTCAGCACTTGACTCATCCTTTTATCGTAACCAATTCTTTGCTCTTCATCGTTCGCATAGGCACTTATGCGTTCTAAGGCACATAGTTTTTGGCCAAACAAACTAGCTTCCGCTAATAACTATCAAACTAAATGGAAAACTCTCAATTCTCTACTTTCTCGTTCCTCTGCCATCTCCACTCTTGATCCTTATCAATTATCCGATTACCTAATTTCAAAAACTATTTCTCTAATCGATTTGATCATAGTCCTAACACAAACTTCTTCTATCCCGTCTATTCGTATCCCAGACGATTTCTACATTTTATAATCATGATTTTCAAATCATGTCTCCTCATTATTTTTCTGCTACCCATATTCTTGACGGTATCCTCGATATTGTTAATTAATATTATAATACTATCAAAATATTTAAGGATTCTATTAATTCAATTTTATCCATATATTTATATTTACTTGATGGTTTAATTTTTGTTAGATAGGCGTTATAGTTATTATAATTATTATATATTTAGCTATATATATCTAAATATATTTATATTTAGATATAGCATATATATGTTTTCTTATATTTCTTCCGAATAGAAGATTAATAAACATTTAATTAATTAAAAATTAATTTACTGAATTAATCTGCAAAGTTATCTAATTTATTATTTAATCTTTTGATATTTAATACGCTCAAAATGACGAATATCAAATATTTGATAAACATTCGTTAATTAATTTTTGTAAGTTTTATCGTTTATATAATTGAATTAAGAGATATTTTAAGAATGCTGACTGCTATCTTATATGATACGCATTTGGTAATTCACTAAATTAATCTGCAAAGTTATCTAATTTATTATTTAATCTTTTGATATTAAAGATGCTCAAAATGACGAATATCAAATATTTGATAAACATTCGTTAATTAATTTTTGTAAGTTATATAATTTAATTAAGAGATATTTTAAGAATGCTGACTGATACTCATTTGGTAATTCACTAAATTAATTTGTAAAGTTATCTAATTTTTAATTCAGGATATCTGACACATAATATTAATAACTTGTTGGTAAGCAACTAATTAACTAGAGAACGATATTACATTAAAGTTTCAAGTGAATAAAGTGTTCTTACAGACATAATCCTGCTGTCTTATCACATGATCTTCATTCTGCGTATCTGTTCGATGTACCTGATACAGCATTGTGCTCATTACTGATTCGAGCAACACAAATTCCAGAAACCACGAAATCATTCAAAAGCAGAACAAATTTTTGGAAATGGTAATTAAGCAAATGAAAAAGAGATGACCAGACGAAACAATTAAATCAAATGACTGAATATTCAAATTTACAAAATATCTTAACCTAAGCTGCAACAAGTTAATATATCACCATTCCATCGATTCAACAGTGAAAAAGGGAGTTGGCAAAATTACCTATTAATTTACTTAATAGGTAATTTATTCATTTTTGAAAAAAAATATTATTTTTATTAAAAATTAATTATTTAATTATTACTTAATTTAATTATTTTTTACCTTTCATTGAAGATATTATCCCATGAATCATGTAATTAATCGATTTCTCCTTGTCAACAGGCTGTATACCATCAGATTGGAAATGTTCTACAATCCGACCTCTCTACAAAAAAGGCGACCGTAATCTAGCAAGCAACTATCGGCCAATAAGCCCTACCTGCGTTGCTTGTAAAGTGCTAGGGAAATTTCTTTTTAGACGAATCATTTTTGGCTCTTCCGATTTATAACAGATCGTAAAAAGGTAATTAAATAAACGAATCATCGGGCACCTAGAAGTGAACCAATTACTCTACGACAACCAGCATGGTTTCCGCCCAGGAAGATCTACTGTCACAAACATCGTACTTGCGAGAAGTGATTGGACCAGATATGCCGAGGCTGCAGTTGGTGTTGATGTTTTGTTTCTCGACCTCAGCAAAGCATTTGATCGGATATACTATGATGTTTTCCTTATTACGCTGAAACATTACGGCATCAGAGGAACCCTCCTAAATTGGATTAACTCCTTCCTTAGAAATTGGAAGATTACTGTATTGGCCAATAAACATATGTCAAAGACAAGAAATCCTGGACGCGGGGTTCCTCAGGGATCGGTACTCAGTCTATTGCTCTTCATTATTTACATCAACGAGCTTATTTCAGCTATTTTGAGTCCATGTAGTTTATATGCCGACGACTTGAAAATTTGGCGACTAATAATCGATAGCCGAGATCCAATGATACTCCAGAGAGACATTGATAATATTAAGGTCTGGTGTAATCAACGGGGACTGGTATTAAACCCCGATAAGTCAAAACATATGCACATCGGACATCTACACATCAATTCATCATATACCATTGACGGAAGAGAAATTGAAACAGTTCTCCAATTTCAAGACCTTGGAGTGATCGTAAATAGAAGCTTATCGACCATCCCACATACCAGTCACACAGTTGCTAAATGCCGTCGAATTTTAGGACTTATTAGAAGGACCATTGGCCAGCTTGACGCATCCAGTTTTAAGTTAATTTACAATGCTTATGTCTTATCTTTAATGAGATACGCTTCACCTGCCTGTCACCCTCAAACTACGACAGAGATGAACCTGTACGAATCCATATTACGCAAGGCCACACATCTTGTACCCAGCCAACGCAAGCTCTCATTCATTTTTCGACTTCACGCACTTGGTGTGACCACAGTGAAGAAATCTTTAAAGTCATCTGATTTAATGTTTGTGTGGACAGCGCTTAATGTTCAAAAAGGGCAGAGGGAACATGTTTGTCGCAAACTGTTCGAACTTCGAAATTCAAACAGATTGAGGGGACATCACCTCACGTTAAAGACCCACATTCGTGCACGAAGAAGATTTAACACAATTGTCAACCGAACGTGGAAAAGCTGGAATAAGCTACCAAGTCAAGTGGTTTCGGCCTCCAGTATTTTGTCCTTCAAGAGAAATCTGAAGAATGTACTAACTTAAAACAATCGGATTTTCATTGATATTTTTTTAACCCTGTACATAGTCTGTACGAGCTCTACGCTCTTTTGCTGCTGTTGTATTTAATAATAATATCTTATCGCTACACCACGATATCTTATCCACCACGATATCTTATCCACCAAGATATCTAATCCACCACGATATCTAATCCACCACGATATCTAATCCACCACGATATCTAATCAACCACGATATTTAATCAACCACGATATCTAATCAACCACGATATCTAATCCACCATGATATCTAATCCACCACGATATCTTATCCACCATGATATCTTATCGTGGTGTAGTCCTGAGATGTCAGAAAAGCAACTACGACACGATAGATAGACCATATGATCTTCGACATCATATATTTCCAATAAGGAAATAGCGTTTACATAATATTGTACACATCCGGAATGCCATGATCGTTAATCCACTGACGAAGTTGAACTTTAAATTGAGAGAAGTCCTTGGTACATGCTATTTCTCCAGGCGAAGTGTTCCAGGCGTTTAATGCTCGATGTGAGAGCCTAGCCAAACTCACTACTTTACCGTGAGGAAACTTAAATAGTTTCAACGGATGGCCACGACGCGTCTGAGAACAAACTTTAACATAGCACGAGGAAAACCCATCTATCCCATCAACCATTCGCCATAATGCAACAAGGTCTAGGTAATATAGCCTCTGACCCAAAGATGGTATCTTTAGAAATTCAAGCCGCTCACGATATAAAAAACGATTTATTTTAACGTGGCAAATGCGTGCCAGCGCACGATTACATGACCACAACAAAACAAGACTGTGAATCAGGTGTCGAGGTGTGAACGGAGGAGGTGTTTGAATGTGATAAAGGAGGGGGCGCGGCGGACGTCGAGAGGGAGTTGATTCCAGGCGAGTGAGGCGGCGACGAGGAAGGATCGGAGACCGTGGTTGTTGGAGTAATTAGGAACGTGGAGTAAGAGGGTATGACAGGAACGAAGCGATAGCGAGGTGGGGCGAGTATCGTCTAAGAAAGGAAGGTTGATGAACGATGGGGAGCCGACAGCGATGAGACGAAAGGTAACGAGAAGAAGGCGGAGTTTGATGCGGATGTGGATGGTGGGCCAGGAGAGTTGGGCAAAATATGTGGATGTGTGGTCGAAGCGACGGAGACGAAAGAGCACTCGAACGACGGTGTTGATTATTCGTTGTAGGGGTAGGATGATGGATTTTGGAGAATTGGCGAAAAGGCTAAGGCAGTAATCGATTTTAGAGAAAAGAAGCGATGAAAGAAGAGACATACAAGAACGGAAGTCGATAAGGGGGCGGATACGGCGGACATCACGGAGAATTAAATTAGATGAGCGGACCTTGTCACGGACGAAGGGTTTAAGGGAAAGGTGATCATCGATATGGAAGCCTAAGAAAGTGAGATTGTGGACTATGGGGATGATTGATGAGGCAAAATATACAGTGGGAGGAGATATGTTTTGTTAACGGGTGAGGATCCACATTATTTTAGACTTTTCGGGGTTTAGAACGAGATGGAGATTGGAGAGACGTTTGTAGATAGAAGAAAGACAGTTAGAGGCAGAAATGTTGATATCGTGTATGCGATGTGCGGGTGCATGAGCATAGATTAGAATGTCATTGTCGTATTGCATGACCTTAAAGGAGTAAGGTTTGATAAACGGAGATAGATCGCCAAGCAGTAGAGAGAAAAGCAGAGGACCTAAAACTGAACCTTGTGGGATCCCGCAAAAAATAGGGATGGGAGGGGAGGATGATGAATTAGAACAGACGCGAAAGGAACGGTCGGATAGATATGAGGCGAACCATGCTACGGAGGAGGAAGAAAATCCGTAATCATAACGAAGTCGAGAAAAAAGGACGGAGTGATCGACAATGTTGAATGCGGAGGAGAGGTCGAGGGAGATGAGAACACTATATAGAGCCTTGTCTCGAGAAATGAGTAAGTCGTTGTACACTTTTATGCATGCGATTTTTGTCGAGTGATTAGAGCGGAAAGCGGATTGGAAAGGAGGGTACAGATTGGATGAGGAGAGATAAGCGTCGATTTGTATTAAGATGAGGCGTTCTTAGAGCTTAGAAAGAGTAGGGAGTAGTGAAATGGGGCGATAGCTAGAAGGAAGGGAGGGGTCGAGCGATTGTTTCTTAAGGAGTGGACGAACGATTGCAGATTTTCCAGTGTGAAGGGAAGATACGACTGCGGATGGACGAGTTAAACAAAGATGTGAGAAATGGGTATATCGATGTGCATATAGATTTTAATATGTGAGTAGGCAAGGGGATCGGCAGGTGAGGTTTTGTTTGGCAAGGACATGAGGACAGATGATACTTCTGTAGGTGATACAGGGAGAAGATGAAAGAGTTCCGGAAGGATGAGAGTAGACTGGGCAGAGTGGGATTGGATGGAGACCGGGGTGTGATAGAGCAGCGTGGATACTTTAGTCTGGAGAAATTACGAATAATCATTGGCATTGAAGTTGCACGGCGATGAGGAACGAGCCAGGATTGAGTTAAAAGTATGCCAGAGAGTCTCAGAGTTTAATGAAGTGATGATTGTATGCTGCCAGAAAGAGTTGCATTTGGTACGAAGTTGGTTGAGATGAGACTAGCGAAGAGCAAGATAGGAATCACGGAAAGACGGAGTGATCGAGCGAAAATCACGTCTGAGAGAGCGGTGATAGACTCGAAAAGCATGGCGGAGTCGACGCTTTGAGAGTAGACATTGGATGTCAAACCATGTAGCACGGTGCAAGCGACGGTGTGGGTGAGACTTGAATGGCAAGAGAATATCGATAATGGATGTGAGTTCAGAGTCGAAAAGAAAGGCGAGATAGTGAGGAGACGAATATGTTATTGTGGGTAATGATAAAGACGATTTGAGTAAGTCAGAGCGGAGAAGGGAGAGGTCAAGATTTCTCCAAGGGCGACGTAGGATTGTAGGTGTGTGAGGAGGGGTGTGGTTACGAGTGAGATCAAGGGTGATAAGAAAGTGATCGGATAGACCAGGATCAGAGATGGACAGTGAGGTGTAGGCAGCAAAATGATCATGACAGCGATGATGTCGAGTGCCCCACCAAGTATATGTGTGGGGGCAGTGGAGATTAGTTTGTAATTGTAGTTGGATAGAATGCTGATAAACCGGATGTAATCCGTGGAAGAGGGGCGGTCGAGGAGGATATTGAAGTCGCCTAGAACGAGTGAAGGGATTTAGGACAAAGGACAATGAGAAAGGAAGTCAGCGAATTCGGTGAGAAATAAGGCTTTAGGAGTTGATGAACCAGGACGGTATACAATGGCGAGACCTAAAGTGATCGGGTTAGAATAACGACAAGTGAGCAATTCAAAAGAGCAAGGACTGAAAGGGGGATTGATTTTGCGAATAGACGCGGGGTGACGCGCGAATGCGACGATGCCGCCATGATTAGAGAATTTAGAAGGGCATGAGCTGAGGGGGCGGGCGGATTCGACTAGGGAGCAACCGGCAGAGAGCAGACGGCGAATGGAAAGGTCGTCGGAATCTGAGTGCCAGGATTCGGTGAGGCATAAGAGATCGATGGATTGCTTGGTGAATAGGTTGAGGATAAGATCGGATTTATTGAGAATATATCTAGTGTTGAGGAGACCGAGGCGGAAACCGTGTGCTGTGGCGAAAGAGTCTAGTGGAGAAGACACATAGGAGAGATGGAGCGCCATCGAATTTTTGGACGGGTGTGGACAACTTGAAAATTTTCGTCTATGTTTCGGATGGAGAGTGATGTTTCGCCGTTTTCCTCGCGACGGCGTTTTTCGATGCGTGCTGAAGAGATTTGAGCGATTTCAGAAGGGGCGCGATTGGTGAAAATTCGAGTGGTTGAAGATGACATGAGTTTGAATCGTTGAGAGAGGACAGAAGACGCGTGAGAGCGATGCTTGAAAACAATTTTTAGGAGAGGGGGCTGGGAAGGATTAGATTGAGAAGATTTGTTTAGACGGATGAATGCGACAGGTGAAATGTCCTTGAAAAACGATGGTTTATCCGCAGTGACAATAGACGAGATGATGGATCTGAAGGCGGAAACATCGTGGTCTAGACGTGCTTGTGGAGATAAGGAGTTAGAAGGCGTGATATTAGTGACAATGATGCAACGATCGCGAGAAGCAAAGCGCTTCCGTAAAGGAGGACGACTGACGTGAGTAGGTGAGCTCACGATAGAAGAGCTGGCAGTTGATGATTTGGAGGGACTTGGTTTGACGACGGGATACATAGAGGATAATGATAATAAAGAGGGTGGCAAGCGATGTGAGGAAAGGTTATGAGTGGAAGGATAGTGGAGGTTGGTGGAGGTGATTTTGATTGATGGATGCAAGTTATTGAGAAACAAGACGGGAAGGACGGGACGTGGGGTGTCGGGGAGTGAACCAACATGTTCGAGCTGTTCAAGCTCTTTTTGTTGTCGAAAATATAATAATAAAATGCAATTGTGTGATAACAGAAATTATTTATTCATTTTTAGTTATTTATATAATTTGTAAATTGATCATATCCCAATCGCTCGTAGCAGCAGCGGGATCGCATAAATACATTCTCAGATTATTATGCGTAGATAATGTATAACGAGCAGAGCTCATAATTGGATCACAATAAGATCAACAAGAAATAAATAAAATAAAAACAGAAAAAGGTATATCAACGTTAAATATTTAAATTTTTTTAAACTCATCCGCTGTCTGCGCTTGTACAATTTATCCATTCGGTTAGTTTCAATGACTTATGGTCCTTCGCCCGAATTGCACCGTTCCTGAGCGAGTTATCCTCTGGCAATTTAAGCACAGTGAATTGCCACATAATCCATTACTGGAACGAACAATAAATAACTTACTTAACATATGGCTACGGATATGTAAAGCTTTCCATGTAAGACAAGTCACTATAACTCGTTCTTTGCTCCCACGATTCATGTTAAGTGACAGCAACTGGTCGTCGTAAGGAAGGTGTTTGAGAGCAGGAATCAACTTTGTTGCTGGGAGAATTGCATTATCTAGTTAAATTACCTCGCCCTTAAATCTCAGATACGTACATTCAGAATTATACAATAAGTTACTCGAAATAAATGCGTTTGCAAGTGACTATAAAGATCAATTTGAAAGGGCAACAAACGAGGAGGGATAAAACTTACTAATACATTGATTTGTATGGTCATGTACTCCCTGTTTTTTAGTCGATAAGTCATAAGATATTCACACACCAAGATCATTGGCATGTTCCGCCTGTCCAATTAACTGATCCTTAAGAAAATAATTTGAGCGCTGATTACTATTGCCAGTGCTTATGCATAGAACGACGCACTTGAATGCTTTAATCGAAGGCCGTTGTCACGAGCCCATGTTTACACTATCCGAACAAAGTTTCCTGAAGATAGCAGCAGCTATTGAAATATTGAACTGCATCTTTTTATCGAATAAATTTTCATTTATTTAGTTCCACTCTATATATAATCTAGAGTACTATCAACAGCAGAAGAAAACTATTCAGTTATTGATAAAGAAGCCTTGTCCTTATTCTTTGCCTTTTGCCGTTTTCATGACTACGTGTATGTTAGAAAATTTTAAATCTGGACTGACCACAAACCGTTAGTTGGTATTCTTGGGACTCGCGAGATTTCAGAAAAATGACTAATACAAGGTCGGTTCGATTGGCGTGGCAACTATTAGTGTGTAACTATAACATCAAATATATTAGAGGAGAGGACAATGTTTAAGCTGATATTTTATCACGATCGTCGATAGTAGCAATAAATTTTACTGACGGTCATATCGAGAATGCCGACAACGAAGATAACATTCTAGTAGCCCAAGATGAGAAACTAAATTATAGTGAGCTATTCTTACATGGTCTCCGAAATGACTCATACGCTGATACACAACTAGTAAGATTATTAATATTAATGTTTCAACAGCACATAAAAGCATGGCTAAATTGGCTGGTTCACTGCAGAAAAAAAGAAAATATAATAAAAGTATCACAAATACGGAAAAGCAGCTTTCCCCATGGAATCCTCCATCCGTAATTTCTTTTTGAATTCGTTGATATTGCTACTGCACACTGTTGACTCTCCAAGCCTATTCCACAGAGATACAACTCGCCGATCAAATTGGACAGCTCGTGATTTTCTTATCCTTTCACGTCGCAGGGTTAAACCATGGCCTCGGAGGATATTGGATGAGCGCAAATGAAGACAATCTCGAAGTGGATGATCCAAATCATTAAGAATTTGCCAGACCATACTCATATCGATGTACCGGCGGGTCCACGTGACAGTCTCAAGTCTAAGTGCTTTTAATCGATCAGGGTACGACAAAAATTTCAGTTGCGGTGCTAGCTTGGTAGCTCTATGAAGTACCCTCTCTGAACTAATATGTTCTTTTGAATTTTGGGGATACACACACGGCGCAGCATATAGAAGACGGCTTAACACATGAGCAAAGATTAGCGGACGTAGGGCAAATTGATTGAGTGCAATGAAAGTGCGTCGAAGTTGACCGATTATCCCCAAGTCCTTATATTTGTTTACTCGTTCTATATCACTGCTTTGAAAGCTATAATTAGCTAAAGATTGAGCATTTCCGCCACAAACACGTAAATGTTTGCATTTTGATATATTTACAATCAACCTATTGAGCAGAGCCCAATTTTCGACTTAATCGATATCCCGTGGCAGTTTAACTATATCATTGGGTGAACGAATTGTCCGCCAGATTTTCAAATCGTCTGCATATAAAAGCATCCAAAAATCAATAAATTCCGGGAGATCGTTGATGTAGACACTAAATAACAATGGACCCAATACTGAACCTTGAGGCACCCCTATATTACATGGCCGCGAAGAAGAGTAAAAATTATCTACATGCACACAATAACTACGATTGCTTAAAAACGATTCAATCCATCTAACAAGCAAAAATTGAATGTCACTTTTCTCTAATTTATTAAGGAGGAATCTATGGTCTAAGCGATGGATACGGCTTTATTAGCTGACCAATTAAGATGGGCTGCGAGTAGATTAGTAACTGTCGAATAACCCTTACGGAAACCATGTTGCTCAGAAGCTATTACATTATTCTCACTATAAAACTTGACCATATAACCATGTATAATTCGATCTAACATTCTACAACATAAGCAAGTAATACTTACTGGTCTGTAATTGTCTACTGAAGATCTATCACCCTTTTTGAAGATGGGATAAATGATCGATTGTTTCCACTCTTTTGGAAGAGTCGTATCAATAATAGATTGTCGAAATATGTTACAAAGTGGTGTACATATTGAGTCTGCTATTCGACGAAGATATATCGAAGGTAACAAATCAGCACCTTTGGAGTTTGTCTCTTTAGGACGATGCAGTTCAGCTAAAACTTTCTCAGGAGTTATCACATTAGCTATGTCTAAACTAGGATATGAAACACTAGCACCTCTTATCGTCTCACTGTTCTGGATAGGTTCAGAATACTCGTTTGTAGTCTCTTTGTACAAGTAAAAATGCCTTGAAAACATCTCAGCAAGGTCGTCTTCAATAACGCTATCCAAATATTGGCCAATTGTTTTATTATCGTTCATACCACTATTCACATATAGAAAGAGAGCTTTGGGATCATGTCTACAACTATGAGCTAGACCATTTTCAAATAAATAGCGCTTATGTCGTTGTAAAGAATTGAAGAAATTTCTCGCCTGCTTATAAACACCATATTCACAAAACCAACCCTTAAAGCATTTGAAGCTGAAGTCACGAGCCTTCATCGCAGTAGCCAGCTCAGTATCAAACCAGCGAGCGCTTTTCCGACTAGTCTTAGACTTCAAAGGTGAGATTTTTACCATTAGAGAATATAGCGTCACGCGAAAATGATCCCAGGCCTCGTCAACTCCGACAGCAGCCGGATCAGGCCAACTTACTCTATGCAGCTTTGATGTAATAACATCATAGTTCGCCCGAAAAACATTAATCTGACGTTTGTACCGAGCATGATAAAACACCCTCATTTGTATATTTAGCAAAACTTTAACTACACAGTGATCAGACAAACCAACAGGAGAATCATATTGGATACTACTGATTAATTGACTGTTTGTCGATAGGCAAAGATCAAGAAGGGAAGAACTACAACTTGAAAAGCGAGTATGTACATCAACAAATTGAGCAAGACCACAATAAGCAAAACACTCCAGAAGGTCACAAGATTCACTATCACAAGTAGGAAGAACTGTATTCGAAGTCCATTCAACATCTGGCATATTCAGATCCCCAATTATCACAGTATCACAATCTCCTCGCGTATACAACTCTATCTCTTCAATAAGTTTCTTAGATATTGCCTTAAGAGCACGATACACAAGACCCAGTATGATGGGTGAGTTTTTATCAAACTTCACCTGACACCACAAACTCTCAACTCTATCAATAGACGACTTACTCAAAACACGCACCTTAACTTCGTCTCTCATAAAGAGAGCTACGCCACCACCCCTACCCCCTATCCGATCACTACGGAACAAATAATAGCCTGGGATGGATACCTCAGCATCGGATACATCACAATTAAGCCAAGATTGTGTAATACCAACTATAATTGGATTAACAGACTCGATCCTAAACTTTAGCTCATCGACTTAACAAGCTCCGAACATTACAATAAAATATACTATGACTTTTATCCACACCAGTGCGTGTGGTAATATCATCTCTAGCAATCTGACACACTTCAGATCCCAAATCAGCTAGGCATTTATATGCTATAAGACCTTGCCAAAACCCTCCACATTCATGAGAGGCGATACATCTAGTGGGGACCAACTGATTCGAATGCGTCGCCTCACTACTTGAAAATTTTGCACACATAGATTGCTCTCACCAAGTGCAACACGAGATGCGAGTTCTTTCTTAGCTTGAGACAATTTTTCCCTTCGAAGAGCGTCAAGATCTTTCAAGAGACTAACATGGGATACTTTTAAACGATATGGATTCCTAAGAATTAACTCTGCATGCGACTGCTCCCTAAATAAGGCCTTGAGTAAACGCGGCCTATTACTAAGTGTATCACGCTTACCCAGTCGAAATAATGCAACGAGTTAAACACGTTTGACAATATCCACATTGCAAGAACCAAGTACCTGCGTCAATATAAATCTCACACTCTGGACGTCCTCGTTAAGACGTACTTGTGCGTTCTCAAATAAAGATTCTCTTACATTGGCCAGAATAACAGATCTACATCGATCAGCGGTGTGTTTCCTATTATTACCAATTTGCAATTCGAGACTGTCACGTGACACTGCGGATAGTGTATGTTGACTTATCGTTGACGCTTGTTCCTTCTTTTTGACAGTCCCATTATCAAACATATGACCATGATTCAAAACCTGACAGTGTGTATTTTCATCATTATTAACATCGGGTAAATGCACTGGAACATCCATGGCTATAGTATCACCCTCTACAGTTAAATCTATATTCATTGGATTATTTGCAAGACTTGAGGAGGGATATATAGAGTTAAGAATTGAGGAGGGATATATAGAGTTAAGATTTGAGGAGGGATATATATAGTTTAGAATAGCTTCCATCACTATGACTGGAATTTTCAACATTCCTAGTAGATTTATAAATAAGAACTTTCTTACTTTGACCGGCACTTATGCTTTTTGAAATTGGTGGAGCTGATATGGGTCCAAGAGAATTACAACTCGACTGACCGACAACCATGGGTGTAAATTCCGTCTTCAAATCATTTATCAAAGATGCGCAGCAGTACCCGCAGTAGAAAGATGCATTAGACAAAGCTGTTTTCTTTTCCCTGGGAACTGAAACACTTGTCCACACATAACAATCTTCTCTTGAACACCGAACCTGATAATCCAAAAACTTGGCAGCATCACCTCGCTTTGTAGTCTTCCTCTGTTTGACCATTAAATGAATGTATATTCAGACTTTATCAGAGTAAAGTCTCTTGTGTAGATTTCAATAAGGATTGTGTAGGTTAAATCAGCTAACTGAGTCTACGTATTTAATATAATTATAAACAAAACAAAACATAATAATGCTTAATCAAAAAGTAATAATTAAATAATAAAATTAATAATTGTTTTTAGATTTTCTATAATTTAAATCAAGTTAAAATAAAAAGTTGAAATTTAAAAGTCATTTTTATGAATTGACTAATAAATAACAGACGTTGTATCAGAATAAGAATTAGAGGTCATCAGGAGGAACTGCTATGCTATCAGGTTTCGGCCCATAAACCTAAAAACCTTATGGTATAGGTTTCGGCCCCTAAACCTAAAAACCTTCTGGTATAGGTTTTTAGGTTTAGGTTCTTCCAATTTAGGTTTTTCTTTAGGTTTCTTAAGTTTTTTAGGTTCTTCGGGAATTGTGTATTTTATCTTGTAGTTAGAATAGCTCAACAATTTTTTAAGTGCAGCCGTCAAAGCAGCCGTCGGAGCTTTCTCAAGTCGTTAGTTGTATGTATTTCAGATTGTATATTAGCTTAAACAGTTGTAAATTTTCTTGAAAATTATCGACAAATTATTCGGTAGGATACTCGAATCAATAATACGACAGATTGCAGTAATGTGTATTCTGTTTGTAAGTAGTTAATAGAGATAACAAGATAGTTTAAACTGATAATAAAAGATGATACAATACTTGCGAAAAATGATACAATTCATTTAAAAGATGATACAATACTTGCGATTTGGTTGGCCATATATGTTACACGAAACCGATATACCTTTTATCGGTTTACACATACCTTTCCCTACAATGAATTGTTATACGAGGAAGTATGCATCAATGCGTTATGTGAATACTACACGAAGGACACCGTGGAAAAACAGCCATACAAACAAATGCTAGATACTATGTGTGGTGGCCAGAAATAGATGAATACATGCACAATTTTGCCGCAGGTTACTATGATTGCCAAAGAGTGCGAAACGTCGCACGCGAACTACCATTATACAATTGGGACATACTGTGTCAACACTGGCATTGCCTGCCTTTTGACTTTGCGGGTTTAATCAATTGTAGCTTGTTTCTAATATTGATCAACACAAGAATTAAATGGACGAAGTTTGAAAGTCTAAAACTTGGGCATTAGATCCCACTTTGACAAAACTTAAGCTCCTAGCCAAAATGCTACAACTTTCCAATCTTCAATATCCTTCAGACATGCTCTCTTTAAAGAATATTTGAGTTCTAGGTATATACTTTTTCTGAGAAGAGATAAGACATAAATTACTGGCCTTAACACTTCCCAGTATGCTTTTTAAAAGATATTCAAGAAGTAGAAGTTTGTCTAGTATGCTTTTTAAAAGATATTCAAGAAGTAGAAGTTTGTCTGCTAATGGGAGAAAGCAACAGGTTAGATTGGTAACATAGGACTTGATAAGATTTAGAGGGGTCACTATCCCTTCATAATAATGGATTCACTCCCTATTCTAACTAATCGCTTCTCGGGGTCACTTCAGGAGTAGAGGTTATATGCTACTGATATCCTGAATTCTTTGAGGCCACTTCCTGTAAGCTCCAGAACCCATTCGGCACTCTCCGCTCGTGTCTGCCAGCTTTTAACAGACAGTCGGAGAAATGAATTCGATATTACAATGATTTTAGCCCCGTCCGATATTGCAGTTATTAACATCAGCCTTAGAATATTTTATGCAAATAAGAGGCAAGTTACAAGTCTTAAAGATCTGCGGCACTTTCTGATTCAAATATCCCTAATCTCCATTACGAAAAAGCGCTTACCCTTAAAATCCGCGATCATTTAAGTAGGCAAAATTTAATTCTACCAGGTTTTTATGAGTCTAAAAAATCGGTTAATCCATTCAACAATAGCTACGTACATCAGTTTTGCCAAGATAACAGTCATCAGCTTGTTGTGGCTGTGCTTATTAACACTACTGCATTTTCTTTGCTGCATTTGACAGCATCTCAATTCCCTTTGTTATCTATTCTATTAGGTTTCTCGGGTTGCCTGTGAGAATTGCTAACAATGTGGATATATTGCTGTACACCATGTGATTCTTCTATGTAGACGGCCCTGATAGGCATCAGTTCTACGCAATCACATGTGTGCCTAAAGGCTCTCCTTATTGTATTTGTTTTATTTCTTTCTCCATTGTTATGTTTAAACATTTTTAGACTTGATCAACATCTAGTGGTAGATGCTGATGATACCAAAACCATCTTCTCTGGACGCAGGTGCAAAGATGTAGTATCTGACATTCGCCGTTTCTTTATAAGATTAAAATATCAGTTACCCCATTCAAATTGTCTTATCAATTCCACTAAATTTCAGGTGATTGTTTTTCATGACATCCATGCGATCAAGAAAAAGTTAAAGAGACTAGCAATTTCATCTCTCTCCTCCATTAGGAATAATCAACCCCTCACAGTCTTCACAATCGAAAGATACTTGGAGTTTACCATTACGGTTAAATGGACTTCCGGATCCGACTTGAATAAACTCAAGGGTGTCCTTAAGCGAGCTAGATGGGCTCTGAAACGGTTCCAATGTCTGTCATTAAGAATGAGTGCCCAAGTGCGACTCTGATGCACCTGGGCAATCTCACGACTTGTCTTCTTTTCAAATGGACATCCCTTAGAGTAAAAGCTATGATTTCTTAAGCTCCTCATGTCGAGGCTATCGACCATTGTGCGCTCCGATTGGTCCTTATAGTTGTGTTAAAGACCCTGAGTTGCTCAATCGGAAAGTGTCGCGTTGATATCAGCTGGTGGGTTCTGATCGCACTTCATCACTATAGAAGACAACAACAAATAATTTGTGACTAAAATCCTTTACATTTACGTTTTGTGTTTTCTGAAGTTGATTTATCCTATTAGGTGCATGATTTATTTTATTATTAAAAAAACCTTATCATTTTGTGATTCCCTTGTTATTCAGAAGGATTTTCAGATGTTTAAACGTAGTGCTTGCGCTTGCGTTGAAAATGTTTCTATTAAACCTGCTTATATCAAGTTGTTGATGCTTTGAAAATCAGCAACCACGTTACTCGTAACCTACTGGCAAGATTATTGACCTGCAATTTATTTAGACATCATGCCATCATGTCCGTGATCCAAAATGAACTGTGTTTGACAATAAGAGGAAACGATCCTTGTCTGAGTTTGTCAAATATATTTTTTAGCTATTTTGTGAATATTGTCATTGTAATAACTTTTGTTTGACATCACCTAAATACTCATTATTTAATTAAGATTACCAGCAATAGGATTAGTGGGTTAAGATTTTATCAATTCTTTTGCTAGTAATCACTTATTAAATATAACTTGTTGTGTGTAATTTATTGCAATGATTATAAATTAAATGATTTTTAAAATAAATTTTAAATTATTAAGTTTTCAAAATTAATAATTTAAAAATATTAAATAATTATTATTTTTAAATAAATTATTAAAAAATTAAATTAATAATTATTAATAATTAAATTATTAAATTTGGGGTCGAGCTTATTTTTAGAACATTAATAGATGTTTGTACCTCATCAAAATGTTTAATCTAATATAAAATAGTTGTGATCAAAGAATAGTTTCATTTCAGATGGTTAACATTCCGTTTAATGAAACAATTTCTCAGCCGGAGATAGATCCATATGAATATCAGGTTTGATATCAACAAACGGATGCAGTTTAATTTTTTGGAATTTTAGACATGTCTCTTTAAATTGGCTATCAAGAAAAATATCATTGCAGCATTGCACACCGGTTCCGGAAAAACTTTCATTGCTGTGATGCTTATTAAACATCTTTCCAATCAAGTTGTGGGCACTAAGCTAACTCAAGGTGGAAAGCGTACAATATTTCTTGTCTGTACAGGTATTTTCTTGCTCACAATATACAAATATTATTCTTTATATCCCCGTTGATTGTTTAATTATTTAAAGCGTGGCATTAACAATTTAAAGTAATAATTTCGAATTATATTAGTTCCGTAAACTATTATACCTTCATATTCATTTTTCCAACTAATTGAAATTATATTTGATTATTATATTCAATGATATTTATATTCAATTATATTTTATTATTATATTTGAAAAATTGATTTTTATTATTATCCTTACAAAATACTAATGTTACTGGTTTATTCATCAGACGAAATATATATATATATAGATGAGAGAAAACATCAGTTATATTCAATGTTTGTATAGTCGAATTTTTAAATATGTAAAAAGTTTTCTAATATTTAAAAATCAATTTTTTTCTGATGATAACACTGTATTTACTTTATGTTTTGACTAAAAGCATATTTCATTCGTTCCATTTTAATTAATAAGTCCACAATTGATTTAAAACACATCAGCTGTGTAATATATTCTTTGATATAGCTTCAGTGCATTGTTCTTAATCAAAATTATATCTACTTATTCAAAATATATTTAATGGTCATTGTTTATTCCACAATATTACACGCCTTATGTAATAATAGACCTGATGATAAAGAAGGCATCTATCAAACATTTATTACAACTTATTAAATTGTATTTTTTATAATACACTAAATTACATTAGACTGATTTAAATATTTTATAAATAACACAATCTTTTAAGTTCTTATATTTTAATTAAATTATTTACACATCAAACAAATCGATTAAAGCAATTTAATAGCTACAACGAAGTAACAATATACTCGTTTATTGTGTATTTAATCTGCTTGTTTTCTCTATCTCAATATTCTCCAAGTTTATTTTCATCTTCAATTTCATTAAAAAAATCATTTTTTTCTAATGATTTTATATAATTTACATCAAGTTAAAACACAATGTTTTCAAATGAATCAACTTGGCTGTCTTGGTTTTATCGTCCTCTGCACTATCATCAGTTGTTGAATCCACATTGCTCTCGTCGTCTTCTACTATAGTTTATCATCGGATCCTTCTTCGTTTGCGTTCCCCTTTTCATCCGGTTCCACATCCACGTTCTCGTCTGTGTTATTCTGTATTGCCTCTGGTGATTGTTCTTGCACGTCACTTACAACTGAGACAATTTCACTAGCTCCGTCAGTGATAACATTCTCGTCTTCGTCTCTTTCCTCTGCCCATCCAGCTGTCGTTTCTCCTGACAACGTATCGATTTCATTCTCAGTCGATTTCATCAAGAAACGATCTTCTACTCCATGACGTCTTCATCTAATCGGCCCTGGTCATTATCGTACAACATTCCTTGTTCGTCTGTGAACTTCCCCTTCTGCCTGGGCAGCGAACGCGGCAATAATCGCCTCAAGCATACACGTCGCATTGCCCCTTTGAACAGCAGCGCTTAGACGCTGTATGATAAATGAACCTGCGCGCTGGTCTGCAGTGACCCGACCTAGTCTCTTTCCCAAATCCTGGAAGAACTTAGTGGCCGAAGGACCAAGTGCTCCAAGTGTCTCGATAGCTAACGACAGAAATGAGTATTTTAAATTATTAAAAAATAATTTTATGATATGTACAATATATAACTAAATATATCTAACATGTAAATTCAACAAAATTAACAGCATATATTTAAAAAAAATATTATTATTTTCGAAAAGATATATTCTAAATATTTTTTAATCAAATATATTTTAATAAATAAATTTTCTACTATTTCTCCAAACTAATCGTAAACTGATTTAGTTTGTAAGCACTTTTCGGATCAGTAGCTAATATTTTGGAACCAGTTTAAATTTAATCAGCCTATCGATGCAAAATAAATTATAAAATTTACGTTTTACTATTTAGCATAAAATTAAAATAGCAAAATAATATTAATTTTATACTTAAATTATAGTTCATAAATGATTTTTATTTTATTTTTATTAATAAAATATAAAATAAAAAGTAAAATCATAAAACTCAATTTGTAAACTGATTAATATATAATATACAAATTATTAAATTTAACAGTATTAAATGTATTTCAGATATTTTAAATTTAAATATAAGTTAAATAATTGGAAATTACATAAAAATAAATAAATCATATATTTACGAACTTAGAATTGTAACAAATAAATATTTAAATGTGTATGTACACTGCTTAAAATAAACATATAGCTAAAAACATGTAATAGTATAAATATAACATATTATGTAATTTTAATATAATTATAATTTAAATATCGTTGTTTAACGTCAAAGAGAACTGCTGTTTAGTACATTGTTATGCTTTAACGTTACGCAGAGCCAGTATCAAACTAACGGGTCCTAATTCCTTTAAAACGTAAAACATTCCCGACAGAAGCCTTCGAATGTCAATCAGGGATAGTGGCATTCCCGATTGATTATATATTGTTGAATATTGTTATTTTGGTTTTATAAAAAGACCATTTTATAAAAGCCTTTAAAAATTCGTGATTTTTTTTGAAATTGTAATAGAAGTAGTGTTTACATTAAATTAAACATTATTAAATTTTATTGTCCAATGATACTTTCGATGTGTTCCTTAATTGTTCATGGCTTTCCTCACGATGTTTAACCGCCCTGGACAATTATTAAATTAGTATTTTGCAGCCAAACAGCAAACCAATGTTTAATAATCGGCCAAATATATTTTAGTGCCATTAGCTATTCAGCAGACTCTTTACATCAAGCGACATACAAGCATGAAGGTTGGGTGCTTGGTTGGAAATGACGGTGTTGACATATGGAATCGGCAAAGGTGGCTTATAGAGTTTGATTCATACGAAGTGCTAGTGATGACCGCTGGTGTTTTTGAAATCGCATTACGTCTTTCGATAATCGGTATTTGATTTATTCTTAATGTGTGCTGAAGTAATTACCATATTTATGCAATATTTGTATCATAATTTCAGAATTTTCGCAAATCAACTTACTGATATTTGATGAGTGTCATCATACGAAAAAGAATCACAGCTACATGAATATAATGAGAAGATATAATAAGGATAACAAAGAGAAACCTAGAATTCTAGGTCTTACGGCAAGTATAATCAACCAGCGAATTACTGTACAAGAATTTAATAAGCATGTCAGACAGATAGAAAACGCTTTACAGTAAGTTCATTTGCTTATAAAAATAGATTTCTGCTCATGCACGATGAATTAAAATTATGTTTACAGAAACTTCAAAAGTTAAGGATTCATTTAATATAAAAATATAGTATCATGAATTGTTCTACGGAAACAAACTGATTTGATTCACTGTTATTTGTTCAACACTCGTGCAGTCATGATTTAAATTATATTCATAAACATTAAAGTATATTAAAATAACTAACATTCGTTTTCATCTGTTTCGAGAAAAATTAGTAAACTCTGTCTAATTCATCGAATTCATTCAAATTCACCATTACTTGGATTATTGGTTAACATATGGCTTTAGCTCTATGGAAATATAAAAATTAATATTTTGAATATAATATCTGTTTTTATTCTAATCCGGTTTCTACAACCATGCGACTTTATTTACAAGTAAAGAATGCAAATAAGAAATGTTTCCTTCTGATGATGTTTTAAGTTCATTGAAGTATTAAACCACGTATTTACTAAGAAACATCATTTGTTAATGCAGTATTAAAAGTGACGCTTTTAAAAATCCGTCAAATGAATCTCTTTTTGACAGGGATAGCAATGTTTGCTATTTCTGAAATAAATCTGAATTAAAATCGAGAAATTTTACATGATTTAAATGCATATGCATAATTAGATGATGGTTATTTTCAAAACTAACTGCATTTGTATTACAAAGAATTATTAACTTTATAAACTAAAAGAAATTCAAAAATTTGAAATAAATATTTGCTTTATAAATTAAACAAAGTTTTAAATATTTGTAATAATATTAATCTGAGTTATATTTTACAATTTCACTAGCGATATGGAGAATCAACAGAAACAATATGTTTATTAATATTAATGAATAATAATTTATAAATTAAACCAACATATTCAACAATTAACAAATATTTCTTTTAATACATATGTCCTATAGTGTTAACAACGAACAACATCATTTATCGCTTGTGAGTGTTACAATCAATATTTGAAGCTAATAGAACACAAATAAATGATTCAAAGTAAATCATCATCTTTTAAATAAAACAAACTTTATGCGAAACTACGATGAAAATTTTATATGAGCTTATTCGTCGAAATCTTATCAACAAACATCTTATGTTGTTTCCTGTAGTGCAACAACATACAACTTTAAATAATATTTATTTTATAAATAAAATAAATGATTCAAAGTAAATTTCAAAAAGTGCTTGATTACTGCCTAATTAAGAAGAAACCACAAATTACTATATTTAATCGAAGACGACGTTTTTAAATTTCCTTTTACTATGGAATGTTGATGATCAACGTTTGCGAAAGGAATTCAACAAATACGATTTTTTGTTGTAAAGATTTATAATCTCTAGCATTTTCATTAAAAATATATGATAATACATCACAGAGTTATTTGAACTTTAGCCCAAATATTCTTTCTCTTGCAAGATGAATTGCCATTAGCCTAATTTAATCATAATATAAATGTTTTAATTAATAATATTGTCAATTAACATATTAAAATTGCGAACGATATTTATTTAAACTAGAGGTACAATCTCTGGTTGATGATCACTCTTCCATTGTAACAAACACTGCAACGAAAACCTCGATAATTCCACCAAAAAAATCGTACAACCCTCCTTTTGAAAGTTTTAAAATTCAAACTATTAAATTCTTAAACAATCAATAATTTTGGTATTGACATTTTTTATTACCTTATTGTATTTAACACTGTAAACTTGTAAGCAAATATAGCTGATTTCATAATAAAGGATTTTGATTTATTAATATTATTAATATGTTAATTCATATTAACTTTATAAACTATCGGAAATTTACAGATTCGAAATAATAATTTGGTTCTCGGATTACTAATGTCTACTTTTACGTGATCATTGGTTATAGGAATTTGAACATAATTGCATTGATTTGTAAATAAAACAAACGGTTTGCCAAAAGATTTATCTCGTTTTGCACAACAGAATTTAACGGAATTTGTTTAGCTACATATTTGATTTAAAATGATTTCACATAAGATTTAGTTATTTGTTAAATAGTGATATAATCATTACTCATGAATATTTTAACAATAAAATATATTTTTTAAATACCGCTACCGGAAACTGTCGATGACCAATTTAGTTAAATTAACAAATAATTGTAATACATTGAAAACACATTACGTTGAAAATACATTGACAACTATGAAGCTTCACTAATTGTTTGTCTTTATTTTCCCGGTGGATTTGGTATAATCGAATCATAACTAAAATTTATTCAATTGAATTTGAAAAGTAAAATATGCTAGATGCGACGTCAGTCTTCGAACTTGAAGAATTCAGAAATTACATTTATGTCCAAACTAACTATTAACTATAATTAATAATTATTAACTATACAATTTAATTAATCAGATCAAATAACTGAATTTACGTATTATATACTATATATAAATAAAAAATAAAGATAAATATTTATGAATAATTAAATGATTATATAAGATTTCATATAATAGATATTTATATAAAGTTTAAATTTTTATATTGAATTTTATCGTTATATAAATAATAAAATTTCATTATTTAATATATTATATTTTAATTGAATTTGAATGAAGAATGCGACGGTGTGATAACATTTAATAGATACATTTTAAAATATCCATCTATTAAATTATTTAAATGATTTTGAAGAAAGCCAATATCATTACATATTGTTGCAATTCTTAAAATTTCATTATTTAATGTATTATATTTTATATTATATGCTATGCATTCGAATAAAGAAAAGAGGTCATTGGGAAAAGGCCAATGTTGATTTATATATTTTACTATTTTCTGCTTGATGTTATTTTTATAGTAACCTAGTTTAAAATATGTATCTTTTAAATTATTTAAAGTATTTTGAAGAAAGCCAATATCGTTACATATTGTTGTAATTCTTAAAATTTCATTATTAAATGTATTATATTTTATATTATATGGTATTCATGAATGCTCATGCAAAAATATGTACAATCTCGCTTAAATGGAATGAGCGAATGTTTGCTAATTTTTTAAATACACAAATATCTGGTAATGTCGATATTATTCTAAACTTTATTGATTTCTGATTCATTTTGTTGTGAAGGTCTAAACAATCATATATTTAAAGTAATTTAAATAAATTTAGCTGTAACTAATTGTTATATACTGAGCAGTCGTACACCACCTAAGTCGCACTAATATTGAACTCATTAATATTTTACTTTTGAGTCTATTCCAAAGAAACTCATTAAATAGCTATGCCGACATGTACTAACATTAGAAGCGTTTTTGGACATTTCGACATTCGCTAACGCATTCTGATTGGCACGGTACTTGTTTAGAAAGCATTTGCTTAATGTGCTATTAATATTCGCTTATGTATTTTCGTAATTTCCTGTGGTAATACAGCGCATTCCGGATTAAGATTCTCGAAGAAGTTTTAAAAAACATTACAAGTTTTAGTCCTTTTACCTGTTTGTGTTGTAAATAAAAGTTGTAGTATAAATTCTTTTAAGTTCGCTGTTTATCATAATTTTATTTACATCCCTCGATAACAACCAAAGCGTTAATCTTACGATATTTTAATGTGGATATCCTAACTTTTATTTGTTATTAAATCAGTAATGAAAAAACTATGAATATTTATTTCACTTAACGTTAATAAATTCAATTTCATTTGAATTCATTAACGTTATATTTGATTGTTAACTTAGAAGCCTTAATTTTTAATTGTAAGGAGAGAGTGAAAAGCATTTTTATTAAAAATTACAGGTTTTCGATGGCTGAATGCTATCGTCTGTTAAGGCTGATAACAATTAGCTATAGAAAATTCTATTAATATTTAAGAAGAATTTTTTTTAATTTTCTTCTGTTCCAAGATTTATCTGATAAAATTTGATTATTTAGAATCTTATTCTACTACAATAAAAATTATTTATTATCCATCCATAAAAATTTTGCGCTAATTTTTTTAAATTTATTTTTAATAATATTGAGTTGAGTTACATATTTATATATTTTACTATTTCCAATCTGATGACACCTATTTTAAACTAGAAACCTAGTTTAAAATATGCATCTATTAAATTATTTAAATGATTTTGAAGAAAGCCAATATCATTACATATTGCTGCAATTCTAAAAATTTCATTATTTAATGTATTATATTTTATATTATAAGTTTAGAAATAATTCAGCTGTAAATGTGCTAATATTATTTCCCATTATAACACCTTTTATTTGTCTAAATATAGATAATTATATAAAATATGAAAATTTTATAATTTAAATCAATTTAAAATAAAAAATTGGAATTTAAAATAAAAGTCATTTTTATGAATTGACTAATTCAATTGACAGACGTTGTATCAGAATAAGAATTAGAGGTCATCAGGAGGAACTGCTATGCTATCAGGTTTCGGCCCCTAAATCCTCTACCCAACATAGCAGCGGAGCCAAATACGTGTTAAGGACGTATTTCATATGATTAAATTTGTTTATATAGTATCTTATTCTAATACAAAGTATGTTATTTATTATCCATCCATAAAAAGTTTCTGCTAATTTTTTTGAATTTTTTTTTGAAAATATTGTGTTGATTTATAGATTTTATTATTTCCAATCTGATGTTATTCTTATTGTAACCTTTTCATAATTTTAAAATATGCATCTATTAAATTATTCAAATGATTTAGAAAAAAACCAATATGTATCTAAGTATGAAATTAAAATTAAATTTTGCACTATTTATTATTTTCAGTTTTTTATATTACAATATATTTTAAAAGTTTATTTTAATTCCTTTCAGTATTTTAAAAATGTATTGAAACATATTTTAGATATCTTTATATAATTTAGATTTATTTATTACAGTTATGAACAAATTCATATTCTATAAAGCTTAAAAATAAGTCAGCTATAATTGGGCTATTATTACCTCCCATTGGAACACCTTATATTTGTCTAAATATAGATGTCCCTACCTGTAAGTAGAGACAGGTAAGTATGTTAAGTCAATATTTATTTCACTTAATTGGGTCCGAAATTATAGATTTTAAATGAATTATAATTGAATTTTAGATATCAAATCAGCTAACTGGGCCTACATATTTCATATAATTTTAAAATAAACAAAACATAATAATGCTAAATCAAAATTTAATAATTAAATAATAAAATTAATAATTGTTATTAGATTTTCTATAATTTAAATCAAGTTAAAATAAAAAATTGAAATTTAAAATAAAATCATTTTTATGAATTGACTAATAAATAACAGACGTTGTATCAGAATAAGAATTAGAGGTCATCAGGAGGAACTGTTATGCCATCAAGTCAAATAAACTAGGTGGCGACACCGAATATGAGATTAATAGGACATGATATTAAAAACTGTAAATTATTTATTTCAGAACATATTATCGAAGAAAACATTTCAATATTAAATCAAAAACTATTAGAAAAAGAAGATTTTTGGATTAAAACGCTTAATTCCATGTACCCATTAGGATTGAATGACGTGGTACAAGGAATTGGCAGAAGTAGTATAATACATAATAAACAACTATATTATAATAATCCGGTTAAACGCAAACCAAGAAGTCATGGTGATAAAAGGAATAGGAAAAATAGAGTTAAAAATATTAAAAAAGATATGTATATAAATAAACAATTTGAAATATTAAAACAACTTTTAAGAGATAATAAGGTAAAGGATCTTTATGTAAATATAAGAAATGTTTCTAAAGATATCTTATGTTCAATAAATCAGAAATTAATTAACGAATATGATAGGTTGAGTTGTATAATAGACAGATATTGTAATATAAAATACTATAATCGGATTGTTAACAATAACAAGAAAAAATATATACTAACCGTAAACTTCATTAATAAATGTATATATAACATAATAGCATCATATATAAGTAAATAGATTCCTAAAATAAGGTATAAACTCCTACTACCATTAGGACGAAAAAATTTGTAATTATAATAAAGAATTAAAATCAATATGTAACGATAATATTAGAAATATAATGGAAACAGAATGCAATTGTAAAAGTCTTAGTTTTGATAAAATAAATGAACATATATGTACCCATAATCTAGAATTAATTGAAAATTGTGAATTAAGAAAGCTGCTATCAAAAGGGTATAAATATAAATTAAATAATAATATCAACAAAAATAAAATTTACAATTCGTTATATAATAACTTGAAATGATTACTTTAGTAAGCTGATTAATAGTGAAAGCTCGAATATATCTAAGATAAACATTTGGAAAGATTATATATTTGATAAAATTAAAAATAAAATGAAAATAACAAACAATTATAAAAGAAAAGATAAAATTAATAAAGATATGTATAAAGAACTTACTTAAATTAAAGGATAACTATATAATAACAACTATTGATAAAGCTAGTAATAACTTTGTCTTCATATGCAAAAAACTTTATTATGATATACTAATGAAAGAGGTTAATTCTAATGATTTAAATGTAAATCCAACATATGAACGTAGTGAGTTGAGTTTAGAAACAATTATTACAAGTCACTGTTCTATAATGGATAAAAAGGGTATAAAGGTTGAATTAGATAATAAAACTATACCTATATTATATTGGAATCCAAAATTACATAAAAATCCAATAAAACCTAGGTTCATATGTAGTGCGTTTAAATGTACATTAAAACCACTTTCTGTCTATATGAATAAAATACTTAAAGTAATTAAAGCACACTTTAAAAAATATTG
Organism: Pomphorhynchus laevis; assembly: GCA_012934845.2. Taxonomy (NCBI): domain Eukaryota; kingdom Metazoa; phylum Acanthocephala; class Palaeacanthocephala; order Echinorhynchida; family Pomphorhynchidae; genus Pomphorhynchus; species Pomphorhynchus laevis. The sequence goes on along the minus strand of WNNJ02001443.1, from coordinate 4,110 downwards.
CAAGGTAATCGAAATTAATACTGGTATAAAACACTATTTCAGTATTAATTCTACAAAAGAATTTTTAGAACAGACAAAAGGAATAAATTTTCAGAATATAAATACATACGATTTTAGTACGCTTTATACAAATCTAGATTTAGTAGATATTAAAGAAGCGTTAGTAAAATTAATTAATCTTATATTCGGAAAAATATATACATATATATGTTATAATAATTATAACGCCTATCTAACAAAAATTAAACCATCAAGTAAATATAAATATATGGATAAAATTGAATTATTAGAATCCTTAAATATTTTGATAAATCAAAATTATTTAAAAGTAGGGACATCTATATTTAGACAAGTAAAAGGTGTTCCAATGAGTGGTAATAGTAGCCCAATTATAGCTGACTTATTTTTAAGCTTTATATAATATGAATTTGTTCATAACTGTTTAAAAAATAAATCTAAATTATATAAAGATATGAAATATATGTTTCGATATATTGATGATATATGTGTATTTAACTCTAACAATTTTTATTCAATAAGCGAACAAATTTATCCAGGTAGCCTTATTCTTAATAAAACCAATATTAATGATAAAGAAGGTGTATATCTAGATATGAACATTAAATTAACATCAATCAAAACTACTATTAATTTATATCGTAAAGATGACATATTTAAATTTACAAGAAACATTTTTTGCATGAGCATTCATGCATACCATATAATATAAAATATAATACATTAAATAATGAAATTTTAAGAATTGCAACAATTTGTAACGATATTATTTTTCTTCAAAATCATTTAAATAATTTAATATATACATATTTTAAACTAGGTTACTATAAAAATAACATCAAGCAGAAAATAGTAAAATATATAAATCAACACAATAATATAAAGAATAAATTTAAACTCTTAAGTGGCAAATTTTTTTGGATGGATAATAAATAATATACTTTGTATTAGAATAAGATACTAGATAGTTATTTCAGAGGAAATACATCATTAGCATGTATTTGGCCCCGCTGCTATGTTGGGTAGAGGAGTTAGGGGCCGAAACCTGATAGCATAGCAGTTCCTCTTGATGACCTCTAATTCATATTATGATACAACATCTGTTATTTATTAGTCAATTCATAAAAATGACGTTTATTTTAAATTTCATTTTTTAACTTGATTTAAATTATAGAAAATCTAAAAACAATTATTAATTTTATTATTTAATTATTAAATTTTGATTTAGCATTATTATGTTTTGTTTAGTTTATAATTATATTAAATACGTAGACTCAGTTAGCTGATTTGATTTAACAAGAAAGCGCGGTCTTTTTAGTACAAATGTGATTTGGTTTTTCAATATATCAATAGCCGATATATAATCAGAAAATCGATATTTAGCGATTATTCCTTTTAAATGTTAAATCAGATTCAGAATGAAATCTTTCTTGAAACTGACAGCTGCTTTTTTAATATCGAACTAAAATATTTTTGGTTATAATTATTATAAATTTCAATCATTAGTATGAAATATCATCTTTAGCGCCGTCGCCGAAACAGCATTCGAGTGCAGGAGTAATACCAAATCTTTAAATATTCACTGTGTTTACTATTCAAAATACATTAATGATTTTTCTAGCCAGCTGCAATCGGTATGTTTTCAAATAATTATATTTTAAAAATTTGTTTTCCGTTTAAGGAAATAGATTTACTTCTAAAACAAGTACGAGAGGAGTTAGCTTCTATCAAATCTACAAACCAAGAAATCTACAAAAGCATTCTTGATGACATGCTTTTAGCCGAAGAGATATCACAATGTGCTAAACACAAATCCGTAGATTCGTATATTTTAAAACTTCAAAATGTGGAGATGCCACTATCCCTAATTGACATTCGAAGGCTTCTGTCAGGAATGTTATACGTATTAGAGGAATTAGGACCCGTTGGTTTGATACTGGCTCTGCGTAACGTTAAAGCATACCAATGTACTAAACAGCAGTTATCTTTGACGTTAAACGACAATCTTAACAAATTTCGCAATGAGTACTGGAATCTTGTGGATTCGCTTATTGATCGTATTAAAATACGATTGGACGAAAAATGGGATGTTAAATCTATTCCCGATAAAATGAACATGCTACTTCAATGTATTAAGGAAAACTATAAAATGTTCCCTAATAATTGGAAGGCAATTGTATTTGTGAAAACTAGAATGGTCGCCCAGAGCTTAGCAGCTCTTTTGAATATCATTGCCCAAACAAAGCCGGAATTTAATTTTATTACATGCGAATACGTATGCGGCCAAAGTGCAAATTTCGGTCGAATGTCACTTTTTGTACAGGTAAAAATATCTTTTAATTTTATTTGTGCGTGCATTGTGGGAATGATAAAAATAAAGTGCCTTTTAGTTTACCATGGAAATTATTGTTATATTTATTTTAATTTCAGAAATCATTTCGTTATAAATTATTCTGCTTGTGCTTTTGATATTTCAAAACACCATCGCAAATTCTTATTAGTTTGAATTTATTATGTTGATAAATATTTTGTCCAAATATCGAAAATATTGCGTGACTGGATCGTAGAGTTAGAGTAGATGTATGGACCGAGTCGTAGGTTGGAAGTTTAAATAGGATGGTAAGTCGGATAGACAGGAACGGAAAACAATAAACAGTAAGCACATGGTGACGCGTTAAGAAATGCTAGGCCGATTGAGAAGCAATAGATGCCAAGAAATATGATCAAAGCGTCGGAGGCGTAATAATATTCTGGCGGCTCTGTTGATAACGGATTGAAGACGGCGTTGTAAGGTTTTGTGTGAGTTGACAATCACACTAAGACAATTCTTCAGTTGCGGGAGAATAAGTGAGGGAATAAGTTGTCTACCGATGTGCGGATTAATTATTCTACTAATACGTCGAAGGGCACATAGAAGAAAATAGCAAGAACGAACGTTTAATCGAACAAAAGAGAAAAAGAGAAATATTGTTATAAAACTAATCATCAAGAAATTTTATATGTCGTTGGGAGGTTAAATATACGACGATATGATTGTTTACTGAGATCGATTGACGATTTCTTAAGTCGAGGACGAATTATGGCGGCGTTCCAGGACGAAGAGAAAGTGTTTCTTCAAATGAAAGTATTAAACAATGTGGTGAGAAAATATGCAAAGAGAGGACAGATTAGCATTAAGAAGATAAGTTGGAATTTAGTCTAGCGGGAATACTCGTTATTTAGGCGTAGGGAAATAGATGAAATTTCCTCGACGAATGCAGGCAAAAGATGGAACAATTTAGGATAAAAGAGATGTATGTCAGAATATGATGACTGAAGAGTTATTATTTTGGATAATAAGTAAGAATAACATGTTTACATGCTTAAAGCATACCTTGCATGCTTTAATAACATGCAAGGTATCTTGTGCATCGGCTATGATGAATATTTCAAAACGAGAGTGATATCATTTTTGGTGAAGCGGTAGTGCTAATTCAGCACTCAATGATGATGTCACTAGAGGTTTTCTAGGGCATCATTCACATGATTCTTTGATAGAGCCGTCTGCTAGTCCTCCTCTGCATCCAGCAGTGGGAGGGAACTGGCACTTACGAGTCATAGTGATGACGAATTGGCATCTTGCAGTGCTCTTCGTTGTTCTTCTGCATCCGGCTAAAATGACTAATTACATAATGAAATTTTAAGAATTGCAACAATATGTAATGATATTGGCTTTCTTCAAAATCATTTAAATAATTTAATAGATACATATTTTAAACTAGGTTACTATAAAAATAACATCAAGCAGAAAATAGTAAAATATATAAATCAACACAATAATATAAAGAATAAATTTAAACTCTTAAGTGGCAAATTTTTATGGATGTGTAATAAATAATATACTTTGTATTAGAATAAGATACACTAAATAATCAAATTTCATCAGAGTAAATACGCTATGAGCACGTGTTCGGCTTCGCTGCCATGTTGTGTCGATAAATACGTGCCAAAATATAATATTATAATATATAATATTATATTTAATTAATTAAAATATTAATATTATATTTAATATATAATATAATTTAATATTATAATTAAATTTAAAAATTA
>WNNJ02001442.1:0-11079 GCA_012934845.2 Pomphorhynchus laevis | reverse complement strand
TTAAATGATTTAATTTACAATTTATTTTTATAAGAAATGTATCAATATGATCAATATAGTCAATTTTATAAAACAGTACTGATTTATCATATAATGCTTGCAAACTTCACAGCCTTATTTTTATATTATTTCAAGTAAAATTATCAGGTAAATTAGTTTTTTTAGTTTAGATAACTTAGAAATCAAGCGGTGGCTTCTACCGAAACCACGAGCACATCGTGACTTTGTGGATATCGACGAATACGCACTTCAAGCAATTAAAGCAGTTGTCTTGAGTAATTGATTGATCACGTAGTTACTATCGTTTTAATATATCGCTTTTATTATTTTAATCACAAGGAACTGGCAATAACGAAGCTAATAGAGTTATCAATCTGATAAAATGTGCACATGACGAGCTAATGAATCAGTTCAAATGGATTCCGATAATTATGGTATACATCGCTGCTTTTTAATTTCCTCAAAATTATGGTCGCTAAGCATATATAAGAAATGTATAAGAGCACCATTTTTATCATAAAATGACGTTTATTTTAAATTTCAATTGTTTATTTTAACTTGATTTAAATTATAAAAAATCTAAAAACAATTATTTATTTTATTATTTAATTATTAAATTTTGATTTAGCATTATTATGTTTTGTTTATTTTATAATTATATTAAATACGTAGACTCAGTTAGCTGATTTGATTTCTACAATCAGATATTTTACAGCTATACTTCGACTTGTCCGGCGCAATGATTTGATTTAATTTATTTAACTTAATATAAATTATAACTTAATATAAATTACCCACTGTTATGTTGGGTAGAGGAGTTAGGGGCCGAAACCTGATAGCATAGCAGTTCCTCCTGACGACCTCTAATTCTTATTCTGATACAACGTCTGTTATTTATTAGTCAATTCATATAAATTAAATTTTATTTTAAATTTCAATTTTAAATTTTAACTTGATATAAGTTAAAATAAGTTGACTTGATATAAGTCAGAATAAGGATTAGAAGTCATCAGAAGGAACTGCAATGCTTTTAGGTTTTGGTCCCTATTCCTCGACCCAACATAGCAGTGGGTCAAATACGCGCAAATGACGGATTTCCTCTGAGGAAATTCGATTATTTAGTATACCTTATTCTAATACAAGGCATATTGTTTATTATTCATTAATATTGGTTTCAATAAATTCACTTTGCTGTTCATCACAAAATCGATATTAATAACATCAATTTAGAATTCCTTATTATTTTATTTAATAGTATCTTAATTGCTTAATTAATCAGATCAAATAACTGAGTCTAAGTATTTTATATTATTTATAAATTAAAACGAATGCTTAATAAAAGTTAATTAATAAATATTTGTAAATAATAAATAATTGTTATAAAAGATTGTATTCAATTTATTATTATATCAAGTTAAAATTTAAAATTGAAATTTAAAATAAAATTTAATTTATATGAATTGACTAATAACTAACATACGATGTATCAGAATAAGGATTAGAAGTCATCAGTAGGAACTGCAATGCTTTCAGGTTTTGGTCCCTATTCCTCGACCCAACATAGCAGTGGGTCAAATACGCGCTAATGACGGATTTCCATTGAGGAAATTCGATTATTTAGTATACCTTATTCTAATACAAGGCATATTGTTTATTATTCATTAATATTGGTTTTAATAAATTCACTTTGCTTTTCATCACAAAGACATTTTCACATGTAATTTACGGGCGACTTAGCACATTCCAGCGAGAATTGTTTAAAACAGTTATTAAAAGGATAAAATGGTTATGCAAAATTCAAAGCGATATTACGTTTCCTGATATCGATTTATTAAGTACTTTCCTATGGTACAGCAATTGTTATTGCCTAAATTAATATTTTATCAATTTTTTTAATTCATTTTTATTTTAGATTTTCCAGCTTTGCATGCAACCGTTGGTCGAGGCAATGTATATATTGGACATTTTCCAATATTTATCAGAAGGGTTAAATGGATCCTTATGGATTGAACGAATATTTAATCAAGCTGTTTCTCCGCGTTCGTTGGCCTTAATTTGCTTAAACAATAAAGATAATGAAACCAACAAAGATGATACCATTTGATTTCCTTAAATTTGAATATATTTCAGGGTTAAAAACACTACGAAATTGCTTTCGAAGTTAAAGAAATTTCTATTAATCCAAACTCAGAAACTATGAACTTGCAAAGCTTTTCGATCGATAACGTCGTTGGTGGTGTCAATTACATCACTTTATATTTGAAAAAAATAATAATTAAAGATCAAAGAGTTAATTTAAAATAAAATAATTTATTAAATAGTTATATTCATCTCACGACAATGCCATCATTTATTTGTAGAAATAAGCAAATAACTTACACGGAATACTCAAATGTATGTTTTAGATTGAGCTGATCTAAAAAAAAACTTAAAAACCGAGCTGCATTTTCGTACCATGAAGTTAAAAATGTCAGTTCTTTTTATCACAATAACAAATTGTAATCAAATATTAATCAGGAATATATGCCGCGTATAGTTACGACGGCATATATTCCCATTTCGACAGAGTACTATATCGATGTTCGAATTCATCGAGATCCAATGTGAAACAAGATTACACGCGTTGACAAAAAAGCTAGTTTTTACTGGAGTAGCGGTCCCCACCTGTTTTTAATTGTAGAACAGTCAACTTTTGACAATTTTATCACGGACCGAGTGTGACAGCAATTTTGAAGTTTCCTAATGATCGACTTTTTCGTTTAAATGCCCCAACAACATAACATGATTTTAACATCCTAGTATCAGGTAGCACATTCTATCTGTACATTAAATAAAGATAAAAATACCAATCTGTACATTAAATAAAGATAAAAATACCAATAAAAAATAAATAAACGACGAGAACATTTATTTTTTTATTAAAAATATCTAAACATCACTAAACATTCAGTAAATGCTTTCTTCACAGAAATTAAATAAAATTAAAATTGGACATTTAAGATAAGGTCGCTTTATGTTGATAAAATTGGAGTTGGTAGTTGGAACCCTGAGCTTGTTTATCTGAAAGAAGAGATACCATCTTGTAGTAATGGCATGCTAAGACACATGACGTAAGTTGTTTATGCCCAACAGATTATAATCAACCCAGTTCATTGTTTTACTGCAGAAAAGCCAGTATCATACAAATAAGATGTTGGAAATGGCAACAGAGTTCTCAGTGCTTTGATGAGAGCAAAGTTCTTAGTGCAGAGTTCTTAGTGCAGCTAATCTTTCGTCCACAGACATGCTGAATTTACCTAGTTTATTGGTGTATGTATCGTGTATATCTATTCCTATGCATTTCGAGCGTATTATCAAAAGATTGGAGGTAACTTTCAAATTCTTTAAAATAAAGACCGGTGATCGTAAACATGCTTGGTAAACGATGGCGCGGAATATGTTATTTCCAAAATTTCCATTAATGTATGTAATGTGTCTAATATGCTTTGTTCACTCGCCATTTCATATTGAATGATTCAATTACAAGTTGAAATTTGTGCTCGCCCACCACCGGAAAAGGATCAAATAGTTTCTTCACAAATGCAAAAATTTAAAAAAGAAATCGCAGCCATGTGGCGATACGAACAGCAAAATTAGGACGGCATTTGTAAGACAATGAAATACCGACTTGAATAAACAGTCTGACATGCACAATACGGTAAACAAAGGGCGACTCTCTGATAATGTTACAGCGTTTTTTAATATTATAGCGTTCAACGGATCAATGTAAACTTACGTTTTTTGAATTTATGGCTTGAACACTGAACTAAGAATATTTAAAAACGTTTTGGAAAATGCAAAAAAAGCTCGTTTAATAAACTCGAATAGTAATTAATAAGCATTCGATTCGATCACAGGTGGCGATTCAGTCAACCACTCACAATAGCCGCCACTAACTTTTAAAAATCTACGATTTTGGATTAATAAATTAGTTTAAAATCAACTATTATTGAATTAATAATAACTGATTAATTAACAAGCAGGTGTTTCTAGGTGTTTTATGGTTTTTCTTATAATAGTATACGAGTGTTCTTGAGCACGTTTTTGAAGAGGGCTACCGGTTTGACCGACTTAATACCTTCCATACCTAATTACAAGGAAGGATGTATATGGCTCACCTACTTGAGGGAATTTAGGTTTAACCTTAAATAACCTGGCCAGTTCTAGTAAAGATCTTGTATACGCTTTAACTACACAATTTTCTATTCTTTTAAAGCTAAAAGCTTTATTGATGCCATATTCGATAACAGTGGCATATGCGATATGGCACTGTTTGTGCCATACCGAATTACTGCGCTCACATGATCACCTTCTCGATGTTAAGAATATCTCGTGCTTGCGAGATTAGAGTCTAATTCCACTAAAACAAAAATTATTGAAGCTTTGTATATTAATCATAATAAAAGAAAACTCTTATATTGCAATAAAGCGAAACTCACACTGTTTCTTAACCACAAATTATTCTGAAGATGATTTGATTATTCTGAAGATGGTGTGCAGTAGGGCACAAAAATTCATCAGATTTTTGTTTCCTCGCCTTATACTGATAATAATATTACATGAATATTAAATTATTAAAAATAACATTGATTTATTTGATATGTATGTTCAAAATATCGTAAATTGCTATATTTATTGATCTAAAGAAATCAAACTTTAAAGTAAAAAAGAAATGAACACTTCGTTGTCCAATTATGCTTTAGTTGGATTAAGTGCTAAATAAAACTATGATTTTTAAAAGGTAATAAATTATTACGGCCAAACAGCATGGCCTAATGCAAACGTAGATTACATGAGGAATTCATTTTTTAAATAGAATTGTTGAATAGCATTTATTCACATAATCGCTATTTTTAAACTAGAAATCATGTTTTAATAATTAATCATTTGATAATCAAATGATCAATGAACTCTGATAAATTATAAAGTAACAAATTAAAATGAACATGAAATAACGTTTATTTAGTCAATATTCATAATTTTACGCTAATGCAGCCGTAGACGGAGTGGCCAGGAAATCGCTATACGCGTCAAACGGTACACGACCAAGCGTTGTCTGTAACCATAAATCCGGAGTCAAAAACGCGTAAGTTTTAGACATTGCGTCGAATGTAGCTTTGGCTAGAAATAAAATGTAAGAATTTAATATTTAGAGTTTAACATATAGAGTCATTAAACAGGAAATATGCCATATAATTTTATGAAATTAAACAATTTTAATTATTATGGTTTTTATTATATTTATAATTACAAAGTTAATAGTGACACGATTATTTACAAACAGAACACAATTAAGTGTCTCTTCCCACAAACTGAGGGAATAAATTGACCTCGGCAAGAAATTAATTGATTAGCGAGGATCATTAATATTTCGATTTCATTAATATATTAGCTAATCAATATATATTAAAAGCTATATATATTGATTTTGATATATTATTTTAATATATATTAAAATCAATATATATTATTAGCTAAAAATATATATTATAAATTATGTTTTCAAATTAATGTTGATTTATGATTTAGATTTTAATAAAGTGAATTATTATTAATTATTAGTGAAATATTATTAATATATAATTTAAAAATTTATCATGTAATTTTAAATATTAATTATTAATGTAAATTTAAATATTAATTAATAATACTGTAATTTAAATTATGTAATTTTAAAAATATATATTAATATATAATTATAAATTATGTTTTCAAATTAATATTGATTTATGATTTAGATTTTAATAAAGTGAAATATTATTAATTATTAGTGAAATATTATTAATATATAATTAAAATATTATTTTTTGAACAATAATATCCCAATCGAATCGATTTCATTTATCATTTCATTCAACATCATTTATCATTCGATTTTTATCATTTACTTATTATTATGTGAGGATACATAAATTTTCTTATTGCAAAATTATAATTTTTAAATAATAATTTTTATTAATTGAAATAATATAAGAATAATATTACTTTATAAAATAATATTACATGATCACTTAAATAGGAATTCGCAGATTACAAATCTAGTTACAAATCTCTATGGATGTAGTGCTTGCATTAATCAATTAGGCAATCACATAGAAACATGTAATTCATGCAATTGCATCAATCATCTAAACAATTATATGGTAACTTTATTGTGTAAATAAATGAAATTTAGTAAATGTAAAGTTTAACGGTAAATTTCAGCCATAACAAATAAACGATATAAGCGTTACAGATTTAAAATTAAACGATAAGCTTTAACAAAATTGACATTAATAAAAAGGAATTCTATAAATAAAAAATTAAATTAACAGTAGAACAAAAAATGGTGCGAGTACATACCAAAGTTAGCCAATGTACAAGTAGAACCTTTCGAACATGTCCAACAATCTTCGATCCCAGCCATTTCTAACAGCTTCCTCGGAACTGGAGCGCAGACCAAACCGGTACCACGAGGTGCAGGTATTAATCGAACAAGCACGCTTCCGCATTTAGCGGATACCTAAAATGATCCATAATTTTTTAAATATCAGCAAATTAAATTTCACTTATTCGGGTTGCATAATTAAATGATTGAAATTTTTGCAAGCATTTATATCTTGACAGCAGATTAATTTAAGTTAATTAACTGAGTTTTGAATTTATGATTTATGTATAAAAATTAATAATTGCACCATTATTGAAACATGTCATTGGTGACCAATGAGGACCATCGATGCACTTAAATTTCTTAGATAAATAGTAATTGCATAAAGCATAATAAATACAATAGAATACAAAATAAATAACAAAAATGAATTATTCAAATACAAAGTAAAATCCAAAAATTCCTATTATAAACCAATCCGTTATTAATACTGCGGTATTGAATCGCTAAATGCCTCCATTAACAATAGATGATTTATTTTTTTGTCAGCGAATTTCAGGATAAATTCATCAATAGGTTGTGGTTTTCATGAAGAGCAATAATACATGTATTAGATAGAGAACATCTAAAAAGTAGACGACTGCCATATATACGGTCATATATACGGTCATGTATACGGCCATATATACGGCCATATATACGGTCATAAATACGGCCATATATACGACCATATATACGACCATATATATGAACATATATATGAACATATATACGACCATATATACGACCATATATACGACCATATATACGACCATATATACGACCATATATACGACCATATATACGACCATATATACGGCCATATATAAGGTCATATATACGGTCATATATACGGCCATATATACGACCATATATACGACCATATATATGACCATATATACGACCATATATACGACCATATATACGGCCACATATAGGTCATATATACGACCATATATACAGTCATATATACGGCCATATACACGGCAATATATACGACCATATATACGGTCATATATACGGCCATATATACGACCATATATACGACCATATATATGACCATATATACGACCATATATACGACCATATATACGACCATATATACGACCATATATACGACCATATATACGACCATATATACGACCATATATACGACCATATATAAGGTTATGTATACGGCTATATATACGGCCATATATACGACCATATACATGACCATATATACGGTCATATATACGGCCATATATACGACCATATACATGACCATATATACGGTCATATATACGGCCATATATACGACCATATATATGACCATATATACGGCCATATATACGACCATATATACGACCATATATACGACCATATATACGACCATATATACGACCATATATACGACCATATATACGACCATATATACGACCATATATACGACCATATATACGACCATATATACGACCATATATACGGTCATATATACGGTACGGCCATATATACGATTATATATACGACCATATATACGACCATATAATAACAACAATCTCGTATATAATATAGTAAATATAATTATTATATCAAAACTGGCTATACAGTAGTTAATATTGTATAGTCATTTATATCGTATATTGTATAATAGTCTATAAGGAGTGATGTTTAATTATTAATCAAAATATGCAACATTTTATTTTTAATTTTTTTTATTTTAAACACAAATTATAAAAATTGCAATTTATAAAAACATTTCTAATAAAAAATCTATCATCAAGTACTGACATCGAAACAATCGACGGTAATTGTTAGTATATTTTTACTGTGGCTATACTGGTTATAAAATAAAAATATGGATCCTGATTTATATAACTTAGGAATGATAAATAAGTAGAGTGCAATATTGAATGCTACTAAAAAATACACGCAAGTTAAATCTATCATTTGTTGTTCAATTTTATTTTTCAAAGTTCGATTAGAAATTGTTTAAAATACCACTCAAACCATTTAATACATACGTCAATACAATTATGGCATAATTAAATATAATTTTCAGTGCATCACGATGAATAAACAAATTACAATAAGAAAATCTATTAGTTACAATAAAATAGTACCTTGCAAGGAACTGTATGTGGGTCACCGATTTTGTTACCCCAATAACCTCGTCTTACTGGTATGACTGAAAGCTTTGCAAGAGTGATAGCACCTCTAATTGCAGTTGCCACTTCCTTTGAGCATTTAATACCAAGTCCAATATGACCGTCTCCATCACCAACCACCACGATAGCCTAATACAAAAAATTAATTAAAAAATAGATATCAGACTAAGTTTACATATCAATAAATAATAGTTTAATCAGCATGACAATTTAATTGCTTTTTGTTTTTTTTTCATTTTCTCCCTTCAAAGATATTTTTTTATTGATCGGTATAAATTAAATATTAAATTATTTCAATTTAAATTATTTTAAGTTATTTTAATTAACTTACTTATTCGGTAAAATTGACGACACTGTAAAACCAAAAGTAGCGCAAATAAATAAACCTGATAATCATATCATATTTAAATTTGAAATCTACCGCTATCGAAGCCTGGTTATTTCTATTGATAATCAATACACGCGATACGTGTGTGATACATTCGAACGTCTAAGGGTATATTATATAAATTATAATAAATTTATATTAATGCAAAGTTAAAAATATACAAGTCATGCCTTTTGGTTAAGTTGATATACAAGTCATGCCTTTTGGTTGAATTATCCAGATTGACGCTCGAATGATCTTAATTTAAAATTATAAATGCAGCATCGGCATCGCCACAATTTTAATAATCAATATTTTAGAGCTGAAGGAACATGATTGATCCTGGAGTGTAAACATGCAAAATTATTGGAAATATAGTCAGTTTTTTTAATAATACAATTTTAGACAAATAAACACCTTCACTCTAGAATTAAAAATCGACGATTTTTGAATATATTCAAAAAGCAAAGGCGTTCCTCACTTGAACTAATGTGATATTTCATTAACAAAAAGTTTGTAACTAAATTATATACGATGACGCAATAAATAAATTTATAAAATAAATGTAGATCGCTCATCAGAACACGTAATGTAATCAAATCATCATTGGAAAGCTGGTAAGTGTTCATCAGTTGAGCAAATTGAGATTATAAATCATAATATATGCATATCAGATAATTGAGTCTACGTATTGTAAACTATTTTTAAATAAAAAATAAAGATACATAATAAATAATTATAAGATTTTATACAATATATATTTATATCAATTAAAATAAAAAATTGAAATTTAAAATAAAAGTCAATTGTTATGAATTGACTAAAAAATAACAAACGATGTATCAGAATAAGGATTAGAAATCATCAAAAGGAACTAATATGTATCAGGTTCCGTAGTTTACGTATACGTAGACTCAGATCAGCAAACTGAGTCTACGTAATTGACCAAATATTTCAAGAATATTTCACGAATATTTAACGAATAATCGAATGAGGAATAGAGGTCATCAGAAGGAACTGCCGTATTTCAAAACTACCTCATCGACTTTCTTTGGAAGAAATTCGACAATTCGCGACTCTCACAAAATTACTGAAAAACAAAATTAACGGAATACTTATTCTGCTTTAAATGCAGTACTTTTCGACGACTAATCAAATTGTCAATCTGTGCCACTTACGTCCTTTGTAGAGGATCAGCGTTCTAGAGAAATTTACCTTAAATCTAGTCCTTTGTCCAGCGCATGTTTGTTTCTGGACGGGCATAATCTTTAATACTTCGTCTTTTAGATCAGGAAGAATGTGATCAATTATTTGTGGTTCCTACGATAAAATGCGAGTAGATTGTAGATGTAAGTTTTTAACTTACCTTAATCGATAATGAGTACAAATATATTTCTTCTAATTTTGTGATTTTGCCGTCATAAACAAGCCGGCCAAGTTTAGTAACTGGAACCCATTGTTTCTTATCCTGCTGACCTCTCCTGTCACCTCGCCTACGATTTCCTCCTCGGCCACGAGTGCCGAAACCACGCCGAGCTCCAGATTCACCACGATTCATCTTAAATGAAAAAATAAAGAAAATTATGTATAATTTTTAGGTTATAATAAAAGAATTTTCAGAATATAAGTTATGCATATAATTTGACGAAAACTATATTGTAATGTTATATTCGATACTAATATTTAATACAATTAATACGAAGTTAACAAAAATACTAAATTTTAGAAATGGCTTAGAGACCACCGACCGTGGTCTCTGAGCACGCTTAATGCTCTTAAAGCTCAACCAAGCTTTTTTTAAACAAAGCTTTTTAACAACCTAGTTTAAATACGAAATTTAAAATAGTGTAAATAGAGTAATTTAATTTATACGAAAATAGTAAATGTTTTTAAGTAAAAAAATAGAATTTAGCAGCTAGTGCATTTGATTCGATTATAATACACAGTAGTGTAACTACATACATTGCAATTTTTCCTATATATTTATTAATAAATTTAATATATGTATATTTATAATTAAATAATTTAATATTAATTATTTATTAAATATAAATCGCTTAGATTTGTTTTTACAAAACATTTTAACATTATGACATTATTATTAATTATTATTAATAATA